>JBBMOL010000939.1:0-57210 GCA_037954665.1 Laguncularia racemosa | reverse complement strand
CTTCCACCTTATCTTCGCAATTAAGATAATCCTCTACAAACCCCCTTCCAACAAATGAAGGCATCCATAATTTTACATATTCTAGACTCCTAAGAGGCCTAAACTTACAGTTAGGATAAAAGCTCATCATCAAAGTTATCATCCCTTTCCTCTCGATAAGAGTGATAATCTCCTCCCATTACGCTTACCCCTATTTCCTCCTACTACTCCTTCCCTACGTGCATCATTAAGAGCGACCTAAGGTAGGGGTGCCTGTGGATTTGCACTAGTGGCTATGGTAATGTCATATGATCGACCCATTTTGTTAGATTTGCAACAATAATAGTTAGGTCCTGAAACTGTTCTTCTAAACTTCTTCTTCCACCTATAACACGATGTCCCTAACCTCCTCCTCTAAACCTGACTGTTGGCCTCATTCCTAATTCCTCCATTCACGATATCATTTGACATAGTTGTTGAATTAAAGCTTCAACAAGACTCTTTTTTTTATATCACAATCACTCCTTCACGATACCAATTTTCCTCCAACTCACAACATACCTTCACGGCACAAGTTCTCCAATTCTAAATCACACATTCACAGCACAATTCCTTCAACTCACAAACATAGTCCATGGCATAGATTCTCCAACACTCAAACACACACTCCACAGCACAAATTCCCCAACACTCAAATACACACTCAAGGCACATATTCATTTAATTAAAGTCAAATGGAGCATTCATAGCACTTTAATGCACAATTACTTCTCGATTACACACTTATGGAATCAATTATAGTAAAACTCGAATTCATCCAAGGCAAGAACCCTAAAGTAATCCTTTCTTCAAATTCAACCCACAATGACTAAGGGAAACATGGCACAATTCATCTAATATCTCCAATTTCAATTCACATAATCAATTAATTTCATAAGTGCACAACATAAACCCTAAATACCCAAATCAAAAGCAAGACTTCCATGTGTAATTCCCCCTCTCAATTGTGATTGTTGTTGTTGAATAAAAATCTTGAGATTTGCATACAATTGTTGTTTCCTCAATACTCAGAAAACTACATGTAAATGTTTAACATGACTTTCCAGGTTTCTATTGTAAATCAAAATGTCATCAAAATAAAAAAACACAAATTTGCCTAGAAATTCTTTCATGACATGATTCATTAACCTCATAAAAGTACTTGGGGCATTGGTCAACCCAAATGGCATGACCATCCACTCATATAAGCCATAGCTTATTTTAAAAGCGGTCAGCTAGCTATGTGTCATTATTTTCTTATATTATTTTTTCCATATTTAGGGATCAGTATAAATACTTGTAAAAGATAACAACAAAAGGACACTTGATATTATTTGTAGCATATTCACCTAAAAAGAGTTTTTCTCTCTTTTTCATATACACTCTTATCAATTCCAATTAAGGTTATAGCAAGTGGAGGCTTGGATTATTGTTTGTTGAGTCAACAATTACAAGGGTGTCATATCGTTACAGTCCTACTATACATGCAATCTCATATTTCAGCCCAAACACAAATCGTGCCATAGTTTGTTCAAAGGTTTGACTACTCCACATCGAATCATCAGTGTCTCAAACTCTTAGACATACTCATCTACTATTTTGCCTCCCTAAGTGTTTCAGTGACTCATGATCTATGTAACTAATAAACTCCTTGGGAGAAGGTAATGCTACCACATCATCAATGCCCTCACTAAGGAATAGAACTCCTTATCATATATTGAGTAGTTTAAAGGTGCACCACTCAATTTCTCACTGAAATAAGCAATGGGCCTCTTCTCCTACATCAACATAGCACCAATTCTTACCCCTAAGGCATCACACTCTAATTAAAAAAATTTGTCAAAATTGAGTAATGCTAACACTAGAGCACTAATTAGCTTTGCTTTCACTTTCTCAAAACTCTTTTAGGCTCGTTCTCCCCAAACAAAAGGAACATTCTTTTTAATCAGCTCAGTTAATGGACTGACAATGCTATTAAAAGTCCTCACAAAATGTCTATAGAAAGAAGCCAGCCAATGGAAACTTCTTACCTCTACAGCTGATTGTGGTGTTGGTCAATCCATAACAGACCTCACTTTTTCTACATCTATCTTTACACCAGAACCAATCTTAATAAAACCAAGAAATGTTACCTCAGATTGATAGAAAGAACACTTCTTGAGATTTGTGTACAACTACTATTTCCTCAATACTGAGAAAATTGCCTGTAAATGTTCAACATGACTTTTTAGTTTTCTACTATAAATCAAAATGTCATCAAAATGAACAATAACAAATTTGCCCAAAAATTCTTTCATGACATGATTCATCAACCTCATAAAAGTACTAGGGGCATTGGTCAACCCAAATGGCATGGCCATCCACTCATATAAGCTATGGCTTGTTTTAAAAGTGATCTTCCACTCATCTCCACCCTTCATGTGATTTGATGATATCCTCTTTTAAGTCCACCTTAGAGAATACCTATGCACCATGCAGTTCATCTAACATATAATCAAGTCTAGGAATGGGATACTTGTATTTGATGGTAATTTTGTTGATGGCTCTACTGTCGATACACATCCTCCATATGCCATCCTTCTTGGGTACAAAAAGTGTAGGAACAGCATAAAGACTAGTACTCTCCTTGACAAACCCCTTTTTATCAGTTCATCAATCTGATGCTTCAATTCTTTTGCCTCTTCAAGATTCATGTGATACGTAGGCCAATTTGGCAAACTAACCCAGGCTGAAAATCAATGGCATGTTCAATGCCCCTCATGGTGGTAATCCCTTAGGTAATTCATCTGGGAATATATCCATGTACTCATCTAATACCTAGTTCACCACTGGGGTTAACTATTCACGTCCCTCTACCTCTAGTACATATCTCATTTGTAACATATACACTGGCCTCTCATCCTCTATTACCTCCTTTAATTCATGTTGTCCTACTTACAAAGTCTTCTTTTTACCATTCTTATTAATATGCTTCTGTGCCACTTGTACTTCAATAGGTGACATGAGGTTCAACACTATGCACTTACACTCTATCTGAAACACATAGGTATTCCTAAAACCATCATGTAACACCCTCCTACCATACAACCAAGGTTTGCCAAGCAATATGTATGATGCACACATGGGAACAATATCACAAATAATTTCATCATGGTACTTCTCCCCTGTATTGAATGGAACCTTAACCCTGTGAGTGACATGCAAACTACCTTGTTCACTCTACTAATGCAATTTATAAGGTTTAGGATGTCAGGTAGTGACTAGTTTTAATTTAGTCACTAATGAGGAAGCCACTACATTAGTACAACTACCTCTATCAAAGATAAGAGCATAAAGATTACCTTGGACCCTGTAGGAGATGTGAAATAGGTTCTCCCTCTATTCATCCTCATTAGTAGGAAAGGTAGTCATTACCCTACACAATACATTAATTGACAAATATTGACCATTCCCCTTATCCTCATGTACCTTAGCATAACTCTTTTGTTTAGACATTGAGCAGCCATATGTCTAAAACCTAGACATTTAAAGCATTTGACCTGGCGATTCTTTCCTCTCGATGACCCAGCTACTGCCTATTTGTTCTCATACCTAGAAACCATATTTCCTTTCCTAGCAAATTCTTGCTCCCCTCTAATGTCTAGAACAACTGCATTCTTTTCCACATTTATGCTATATCCCCCTTTATTAGCCTATTTACCCTTTAACCCATATAGTTCTATAGATGATCCATACCCATTACTCACTACTCTATAAGAGTTATAATGCCTCTATCTCTCCACTTTCAGAGCTAACCGAATGGCTTCATCAGGGTGTCATATCGTTGCAGTTCTACTATATATGCAATCTCATTTTTCAACCCAAACACAAATCATGCCATAGTTTGTTCAGGAGGTTCAACTACTCCACATCAGATCATCAGTGTCTCAAACTCCTAAACATACTCATCCATTGTTTTGCTTCCCTACCTCAATGTCTAGAGATGCATGAATAGCTCATGTCTGTAATGTTCTGGAATAAATCTCTTCCTCAAAACTCTTTTCATTTCTTGCTAAGTATGAATCTTAGCATCACCATCTCCCCTCCTACTGGCCACATGGTTCTTCCACCATAAAGCGGCATACACTGTAAACTCGACTATTGCCAGACGAACCCGAGTATGGTCATTAATCTCATAACATTCAAAGAGTCCTTCCACTTTATCTTCTTAGTCAAGATAATCCTCTATAGACCATCTTCCAGCAAATGAAGGCATCTACAATTTTACATATTCTAGACCCCTAAGCAACCTGAACTCACGGTTAGGATAAAGCTCATCAGTAAAGTTATCATCCCTTTCCTCCTAATAAGCGTGATAATCTCCTCCCATACACCTTTCCCTATTTCCTCCTACTGCTCTTTCCCTACGTGCATCATTAAGAGCTACCTGAGGTAGGGGTGCTTATGGATTTGCCATTGGTGGTTGTGGCAATGTCATCTAATTGACTTATGTTGTTAGATTAGCAACAATCGTTGTCACGCCCCAAAAGGGGGCTTAGAAGTTTCCACTAAAAATTATCATAGCACGTGTGCACCCGTTACATGATAATCATCTTACAAACCAGAGATCGTAAGATTCTAAATAATTAATTACATCTATGACTAATCATAATACATAAAGTTACCTAATAAAATATAACTATGGATTCCATATCCCACAGTTAACCATGATCATAGAGAATTGATATCCCCTACTAACCAGTAAAATGGA
The DNA here is from genome assembly GCA_037954665.1 of Laguncularia racemosa. Classification (NCBI taxonomy): domain Eukaryota; kingdom Viridiplantae; phylum Streptophyta; class Magnoliopsida; order Myrtales; family Combretaceae; genus Laguncularia; species Laguncularia racemosa. The sequence goes on along the minus strand of JBBMOL010000939.1, from coordinate 52,442 downwards.
ATAAAATTCTAAGTTTCACAAATTCAATTTTTACATAGGGGTCCTAAGATAACATTTCATCTAAATAATCTATCCTTCACGATTCTTAATTTATTGTTCTTATCTTCTAAAAACTCTCGACACTTCAAATTTTATCCCATCTTGAGCTTTCATAATCGCTACCTGCAAAATGGTCTTTGGAGGGGTGAGCACACTACAGCTCAGTGAATCAAATGCCATACTTTCAAAGCTACGCACGCACAAGCAATTTCAAATCAAGTTATCAAATCATATGCTATACATGAACAACCATATGAATGTAGCATCTCACGCGGTCTTCCGGTAACCAACGTGAAGTCTAGGTTTATGCCCCCCTTGACCATGGGTTAGGAATTCTAAAGCCACCATCAGTGCTCGGTCTTACTCACAATTTCATTACCCTTATCACTTATTTATACTATGTCTTAGCTTTAATGATCTAAGCTTAGGTGTCTCACTACACTAAGCATTTACACCCTCAAAAGATAGGTTGAACTCGGAACCGTCAAGGCGTGACAATCCCCTAATCACTTAGTTCGTACTTGGTGAAACAACGATCCTCTGATCACTTCCAACTCATCCTATAGCAATGATGGCCTTCAATCCCATGCAATGTCTCATGTAAATGTATGTCAAATTTAATCGAGTCCACTTCTTTAATTAATTGATTCGGGGTGATCAAACAATATACAGCTGCAACTAATTCCCAGTCAAGGCAATAAGGTACACTACCAAGCATTTAAAGACTACCACTCTAAGAACAATTAATAGGAACTTAGTGAAGTCCCATAAACAAATCCACTACATCTCATATTCACATTTACCACAACAAAAAGAGCTTACGCGTTTCACATCACAGATAAAGTAAGGAAAAGCAAACCAAACGGATAAAAACAATCAAGCTATACACAAGATTTTTGTTAACTTAACACCTCTGTACCATTTAACTTAAACGTCAAATCAACCACTCGGGATTGATTTACACTTATTATTCTTTGACACCTCAGTGTCATCCCACCTCTCAAGTGCTCAGTTATACACACATTCAAGAGTCAATTAGGTGGCCACATATATATCCCTCCTAAGTTCTCAAATACCTATGTATACTATATATATATAGGTTTTTTTTTTTAACTTAGCTTTAACTAAAGGATAATTTGCTAGGCACCTCCCCTCACTTACTTAAGAGGCGCAAGAAAACATAATTGTTAAGTTGCACTTATGATTTGTATAGTTATATGCATGAATGTATTCTTTAAATATAATAGGAAAATAATTTTGCCTAAGCATATATACATATTCAAAAGTAGATTCAATAGGTATATATAATGATATACATATAATCTATTCCAGTTATGCATACTTACTCGGTAGTTATAGAGGGAAAAGTTAGGTTTATATATTTCAGTTTAGTTTGAAGAAAATAATTTTGAATCATGGTATTAAGCCTGTAGTAGTAGCACTGGTAAGATGGTGTGAAGTGCTATCGTTAAGATAGTGATATCTAAACCCTCAATCCATTCTATCCTCTACATCGTTAAATAGTATTCATCTATAACTTATCTAACTACCAATTCCTTTGTAACTTCTTTTCTAAACTCATCTAACCCCACTATATAACTTAAAAATAATAATAATCACATCTAATTTGTAACTACAACCAAGAAGGTGAATTCACATACATAAAGCATATCAACATACAACACAACATTGTAGCATATCATTAAGTTTCCCACTCACCTGTTTAGGGTCGTTACAGTTCTGACCGAAATTGAGTAATTCCAGTGGGTAATCCCTTTACTTTCCTCTTGAAATCAATGTCCTTTTACAATGCTTCCTCAACCAGACCATAGAAAGCAACATCTCCACTTGTCTTTGGTAGTTTCCTAGCACCTGATATGCGTACTCTACCCATCATGCATTTGATGGCAAGGCATGAAGTCTCCACCTTAAGAAACTTTGGGCGAACAAGATTTGAAATGTTGAACACTTCTTCAACATGATTCTAATACAGGGTTTCAGAAGGAACGACCTTCCTAGGAACCATTTCTTCCAACACCCCAAGTTGCTGTGATCAACTATCTGCTTTCTTTGTGTAGAAGTCGAGCAATAGAACGTCTTTGACTTACCAAATCCAGAATTCCTTCATCCATGTAGGCAAGATACCCTTAGGAAGGACAACTAAAGGCCTTGCATTAAGGTATTTGGCCAAGAATGAGCTTCCTCAACATCCTTTGAGCATTCCATTACAAAATTCATTTCATTCCAAATATCCCCTAGGCCATCATCTCGGACATTGCTCAAATCATTCCCTTCACCATCCACACCAACATAAACGCCTCTCCTTTACATGAAGCATCTTTGAACCTCTCATTTATCAATTTGTCTCTAATATCTTCCAACGAACTACTTGTAGGATTAGTAGTCACTAAAGGTTTTGTATCACCTTCTTTCTTCTCTCCTTTGTTGGCATCTCCACCTACAAGGTTTCCTATCTTTTCTACTGGTTTTCATCCTCACTTATGCTTCCATCACCATACATACACCGACCACTCTTTATATACATACATGCCCACCTCCATCGTAATAACATCATATACACATGTACACATAAGTTTTACCTACGCACATACACAAGATCAATACTCTCTTGCCTTTATTTTCTAGCTTTTCTCCTCTTTTCCTCACCCTTCTTCCGTCTTCAATTTTCACTTTCTCCTTCTTTCAACTTTCCTTTTCCTTTCTCCTTATTCTCTTCTTCCTTTTGACTCCCTTACCATAACTTTTCCCCTTGTTTCCTTACTGAGCTCCCTTCAACCCCTCGGACTTCTCTAATTTCCCACTTCTTCTTCTTATTCCTCTTCACTCTTCTCTAGCCCACACTTTTGCATGTGTATATTTCAAATCTTCCCTTCTAATTCTTTACGTTTTTCCTTCTTCTTAGATATCTTCCATTTTTCCTTTTCTACTTCATATCTCCTACTCACCGAACCCCACTTATATACCTCGCACATACACCAGCACATTCCCATCCATATACATATATGCACATTTTGCACACACCACGTATACACACCAACACACTCCTATCCATACACATACACACTCCGTACACACCATGCACACCAGCACACTTTACTCATACCCATACACGCACACTCCGCACACACCCACACCACTAGCACATAAGTACACACATACTCTGTATACACCACACACCACCAGCACATACATACGTGCATACTCCGTACACATTACACACCACTAGCACATACATACACACATACTTTGCACAAACCACACACCATCTACTTATACAAATATATCGTGCTCCTTCTCCCATTTCGCCCTTCTTTCCTCCTTCGGAACGCTGCCACTACAGTTGTTTATGGTCGTTGTTGTTGTTCTTGTCATGGTTGCTATTGCTAACATCGTGGTGGTCGCCATTACTACTATTGTTGCAGTCATTATTGCCGTCATTGCTATAGTTGTTGTTACCGCTGTTGTTGTCTTCTTCCCTTGCACACACACGCACCCACATGGTTACAATAGGGCAGCTCCTCCACCTTATGCATACACACCATTGCACTTCATAACCCTCCCTTCTCCATTGGTCCATTATTCACTTACGTCAAGAACTGGACCATTGTGGATGCTTAGACATTATTGTCGTCATTGCAGTCATTGTTGTTGTGGCTACCATGGTTGTGGTTTCTATCATCATTACCATCATTATGGTCATCGCTGCTGCTACTATTTTCCTCCTCCCCTATTCACCAAAACCAAGTTGTTGCTAGAACTTGCCTAGAACCTTAGGTGACTACCTCGCCACAGTAGGGGAAGTGAGAAAAAAAAATAAGAGACGGAAGAATACAGAAAGGAGACAAAGAAGGTTGAAAGGAGAGGGAATAAAGAAGAAGAGATGAAAGAGAGGGTTGCACTAGAAGATAAGGAAGAAGAAGTAAGGGATGGGGAGTAGCTGGGACGAGTGATGCAACTGGGTAGGGGCGATGATCAATAAGAGTTTTCCCATCGATTGAGCTCATCCGAGATACTCCGAGCGTTTTACTATGTTGTGACAATGGAGAAAACGGAGAGGGAAAGGTAAAAGAAGAAGAAGAAGAAGAGAGAATGGAGAGGGATGGGACGGACTGAGGATCTATTCTGTTGTTGTTACCTGCCACCTGCTACTACTGCTGTCAGGGGAGAGAGGGTTGACAGGACCGACAGTTGTTTAAAAAAAAATTTTTACAAGGTTATGTATATGTATATTTATATTTTATATCATATTATATTTTATATTATAATTATTTCTATTTTAATATTCTACACGTATACACTGATATCTTTAAATTTTATATTTTTAGCATTTTATTGTGAAAGTTCACGTCTAAGCTAATTTGATTATTCTAGGCATCAATATTCACTCGTAATTCTTATTTGAATTTCCTAAATCTATAGTTTCAATTAATTTCCTTATTTAACCCAATATCGTTTGAAATTTATGTTTCAAAGAATTTATTCTTTTAATTTAAATTACACAAACTAAAGTTAGGACTTACAATTATTTTTATTTATTAGTTTATATACCTATATATGAATATTTTTCAATTACTTCACTTCCTAAATTTATTTAGTAATATATTTCATAAAATTTAAAATGCTACATTCATTATCCTTTTTCTTTGTAATGGTTGTTCTTTCCAATTGTTCTATTTTTTTTTAAAAAAAAAAACCTATCATTATCGTAAATTATTAAAATAATATTCATGTATCGCGATGTTTGAATTTTCATCATAAATTTCTAATTTTTTTTTTAATATAGAGAGATTGTCATTCTCACTATCCCGACATAAAGTATTTTTCATTTCGCTTATTTTCTTTAAATTTTTATATAGTCTTTTCAAAATTTTGGGACATCACAATAGTAGTCAGATCTTGCAACTATTCTTCTAAACTTCTTCTTCCACCCGCAGCATGACATCCCTAACCTCCTCCTCTAACCTAACTATTGGCCTCTTTCCCAATTCCTCCATTCATGCTATCATTTGACATAGTTGTTGAATTAAAGCTTCAACAAGTCTTTTTTCTTTTATCTCACAATCGCACCTTCATGATACCAATTTTTATCCAACTCACAACACACCTTCACGGCACAAGTTCTCCAATTCTAAATCACACATTCACAGCATAATTCCTTCAACTAACAAACATACTCCATGGCATAAATTCTCCAACACTTAAACACACACTCCAAGGCACAAATTCTTCAACACTCAAACACACACTCCATGACACATATTCATTCAACTCAAGTTAAATGGAGCATTTATAGAACTTTAATGCACTATTACTTCTCAATTACACACTTATGGAATCAATTATAGCAAACCCCAATTCATCCGATGCAAGAACCCTAAAGTAATCCTTTCTTCAAATTCAACCCACAATGATTAAGGGAAACACGACATAATTTATGCAATATCTCTAATTTCAATTCACACAATCAATTAATTGCATAAGTGCACGATATAAACCCTAAATACCCAAATCAAAAGCAAGACTTCCACGTGCAATTCCCTCTCTCAATCGTGGCTCTGATACTAAAAAATGATATGCCAAACCAATTTAAATCAAATAATCCTAATTGATGAAACAATTGAACAATTGTTTTCAAAATAGCATAGATCCCTTATTTAGAATGTGAACCCTAATTTTCCATGGAACAAGAAAAAAATGAAAATTCCAAATTCTTACTAGATATGACTTACAAGTAGAATGAGGAAACAACTTGTAATTGTTGATTCAACACACAACAATCCAAGCCTCCACTCACCACAACCCTAATTAGAATTGATAAGAGTGTATATAAAAAAGAGAGAAAGCCTCTTTTCACGTGAATATGCTACAAATAATATCAAGTGTCCCTTTGTTATCCTCCTTTAAAAGTATTTATACTAATCCTTAAATATGGAAAAAATAACATAAGAAAATAATGACACATAGTCGATTCTTCTAGGTCCATTTTCCATTCAAAAAAACATGACACATGGTCGACTCCTCTATGTCCATTTTGGTTCAAAACATGGATCGTGAACCATCCTCCAATCCATGTGCTAATTGGTTTGATCACCTTCCTGTAATACCAACAAGTGTACCTGATTAAATACAAAACAATCATATAAAGCAAATGAAGACACTATGTGAATGTCTTTGGGTTCCATTTGATTAAAGAGGACTCTCAATGTTAAGCTCTATAGTCCTTTAGCTCTTGCTCGGGTAATGGGTCTTGTTGTTGCATTGGTTTGATTCCCATCAGTTTACAGATGTTTTCCTAGAAAACCTAACACGTTTGCCACTAGTCAAGGAAATGGAATTTTGCATTGATTGGGTGCCAAGAATAGCACTAATATCTAAAGCTCCGAATAGAATGGCAGCCATTGAACTATTAAAGTTTCAGACTCAACTTCAAGAGTTACAAGAAAAAGGGTTTATTAGACCAAATGTGTTGCCATAGGTGCACCAATACTCTTTCTTAAGAAGAAAGATGAGAGCATGAGGTTATGTATTGATTATAGAGAGTTGAACTAAGTAGCAATCAAGAACAAGGATCCCCTACTTACAATAAATGACCTATTTGATCAATTACAGGGAGCTTAGGTTTTTTCCAAAATTGACTTAAGATTGGTGTATCACCAACTAAGAATCAAGGAAGAAGACAATCAAAAGAATGCATTTAGTACCTAGTATTGGCATTATGAATTCTTAGTGATGCCTTTTAGGTTGATAAATACTCCAACTACTTTCATGGATCTTATGAATAGAGTATTTAGGGATTTTCTAGACCAGCTTGTGGTGGTGTTTATAAATGATGTACTCATCTATTCCAAGGGCAAAGAGGAACATAAAGAACATCCAAGGTTAATGTTTTGGAGAGATTGTAGGAGGAGAGATTATATATAAAATTTAGTAAGTGTGTGGCTGGAGCAAGTATCTTTTTTAAGACATGTAGTAAATAAAGATTACATTTCAATAGATTTAAAGAAGATAAAAGTTGTGGTTAACTGGCCATGACCAAGGACAGTGATAGAGGTCAAAAGCTTTTTGGGAGTAGTTGGCTACTATAAGCATTTTGTGGAAGGATTCTCTCGTTTAGCAACTCCTCCGAGCCAACCGACACGGAAGAGGGGTGAAATTCTTGTAGCATGATAAGTGTGAAAATAGCTTTACGACATTAAAGCAAAAATTAATAATAGCTCCAATGTTAGGATTACCTAAAACAAGAGAAGAGTTTGAGATATTTAGTAATGTCTCAACTCAAGGGTTGGGATGTGTTCTCATATAGAGTGGGAGAGTCATTGCGTATGCCCCTTGTTAATTGAAATCTTATAAGAAGAATTACCCTACACATGACTTAAAGTTAGCTGCAATGATTTTAACACTAAACTATGGAGACACTACCTATATCGTAAGAAGTGCAAACTCTTCATAGATCATAAAAGTTTGAAATATCTATTCACCTAAAAAGAATTGAATATAAGGTAGAGAATGTGGCTAGAGTTGATTAATGAGTGTGATTTGGAGACTCACTACCACCTTGGGAATGAAAATGTTGTAGTAGATGCCCTCAGCCAAAAGAAGCAAGTTAATATAGCAACTATAATAACCTCTCAGAGATAGATACTAGAAGACATGTGGAAGTTAGAGTTAAAGATGGTGACACATGAAGTGAAGACTAAATTAAGGTAGCACAAATAGGAAACAACTAAATTTAAAGGATCAAGAACAAAATAGAACGAAGAGAAACAATTGAGTTTAAGGTGGATGCTAAAGGTGTAGTAAAATATGGTATGAGGTTGTGTATACTGGATAATACTAAACTAAAGAAAGAAATTATGAAGGAAGCTCATTACTCAAAGTATACAGTAAATCTTGAAAGCATCAAGATGTACAAAGATTTGAAGAATCCTTATTGGTGGAGGAATATGAAAGAGGAGATAGCAAAATTTGTATCCAAATACTTGACTTACCAGTAGATTAGAATTGAACATTAGAGTCTAGTTGGAGAGTTACAATCACTTCCTATACCTAAATGGAAGTAAGAACATGTAACTATAGACATTGTCATAACTCTTCCAAAAACTAAGGAGAAACATAATGCAATTTGAGTGATTTTGGATAGGTTAACCAAATCATCTCTTTTTATACCGATTAAAGTAAAATATAAATTAGAAAGGCTTGCTCAATTGTATATTAAGGAGATTGTTAGATTACACGATATGTTAGTCACTATAATTGGAACAATCACTTGCCCTTGGTAGAATTTGCATACAATAATAGTTGTCAAGCAACTATTTAGACGACTCCATATGAAGCACTTTATGGCAAAAAGTTTAGATCTCCCTTATTCAGGGATGAGGTTAGTAAAAGACGAATAATAGGACTAAAGATAGTGTAGGAAGTCGTAGACAAAAGGCGATAAGATGGAGAATTCTTTCTACTCAAAGTTGCTAGAAAAGCTATGTAGATAGACAATGATGCCCCTTGTAATTCCAAGTAGGAGAGAAGGGTTGTTGAAGATTTCTCCAACCAAAGGAGTAATCAGATTTAGTCTACGAGGAAAGGTAAACCCAAGGTATATGGGTCCATTTGAAATTTTGGAAAGAATTGGCAATGTAGCTTATAGGTTGGCTCAACCACCAAGTTTAGAAGGGGTACGTAAGGTATTTCATATATCAATGCTAAGGAAAATTGCACTAAATCTAGATTAAGTAGTTGCTTTGGAACCCATATACGTACAATCGAATTTATCCTCTTTTGAAAAATCTGTAAGAATTGCAGACACTAAAGAACAAGTATTGAGGAGAAGAGTGATTCCTTAGGTTAATGTACAATGGACCAATGAAACAAAACATGAAGCATCTTGGGAATTAGAAGAATAAATGCAAAGGAAGTATCTAGAACTTTTTCCAAACATAGGTAACTTTCAAGGATGAAAATTTGTGTAAGGGAGGGATGTAATATATATGTAGCATAAGTAAAATAAACATAAGGGCAAGGAAAATAATAAGGTTTTAAGCATGGGGCGATTTTAGTCTTATTACAATCAAGGTATTTAAACCCCCAATTAACTTGTTGTCTCCTCTATTCCCATTTGCACAAGTGAAACCTCAGGAGCATATTCAAACACACATAGTGTCACTTAATAGAATCCTACAGGATCAACATGTTTCCAATAGGTAAAGGCTTTAATTGTTACTATATGATGTATTGATTTCAAGTTCTTAGGCATGAGTATTTTATGGGTGATGTGTTATTAGAATTTGGAAAAAAGGGTGAGATGGAACAAGCACAAATGTGGGATTAAGCAATCTTAAGATTCTAACCGCTAATCGAAATAAGTAAGTGTTTATACTTTGCATAAAAGTGTAGAATTAGCGATTTAATCAAATTGATTTGGTTTGGATACATAGAAATTAAGATTGAGACACTAATTAGAGAAAAAGAAGAGGAAATTTTTCAAAATAGGGGGATACACAGCTAGGTACATGGATATATACCTTCCTGTGTTGCATTAGAGAGGGAGTCATGTACTAATGGGGTACAAGACCTAGTACATAGGCATGTATCTGCTCATGTTAAAGTATACAGCCTGATGTGCCTATTTCCCAATTTAGAATACAATAACCGCAATCCCAATTCCAATAAACACAATATTCAAACCTATAATCAAATATAAGAACAAATATTTTCTAAGCCCTTACCAGATGTTACGTACTAACAAAGGTTCAGCCCTAACATGGAATGGTTGATACAACACACAATGATTGTTTTCCTACGTTTGTTACCCTGAAGTTTCTATTGCTCCTGAGTTTTCTAAAGATGCTCAAAAGCCTTTTGAGAAAGCTTCTGAATCTCCTTTCTACGCTCCACTCTAGTCGAACTTTCTTCCTTTGTTGTTGGATTAGCTATTAAATCCAATGGAAGGGTAAGATTGTAACCATACACGACTTCAAAGGGAAACTTACCGATTAAACTATGAGTAGACCTATTGTAAGTGAACTTAACAATAGGAAGACACAAGTCTCAACCAGTAAGATTCTTGCCAACCATTACTCTTAGTAATGAACCAAGAGCACGATTGACAACCTCAGTCTAGCCATCTGTTTGGGGATGACAGGATGTACTATACATGAGTTTAGTACCAAGCCATTTCCAAAGTGTCTTCCAAAAGAAACTAAGGAATTTAGTATCTCTATCAGATACTATGCTACGGGGAATACCATGCAATCATATAATTTCCTACATAAAAAGGTTAGCAATAAAAAGGGCTTCATCTATTTTGTGACAAGGCACAAAGTCTGACATTTTGCTGAAACGATTGACAACCACCATGATAGATTCTTTGCCTCTTTGTGTCTTGGGAAGACCCAAGACAAAATCCATACTGACATTGTTCCAAGGTTGTGTAGGTAGAGGTAAAGACATATATTCACCCCAAGTTTATTTCTTTCCTTTTGCCCCTTTACAAACACTGCATCTCTCTAACATCATTTCGACATCCTTTAACATACCTTTCTAACAAAAATGTTCTTTTAACAACTCTAAAGTTTTCTTTTCACCAAAATGTCTAGATAACCCTCCAGCATAAGTTTCCCTAACCAATAATTCTCTAATAGAATCATAAAGTATACATAATTTTCCTGCTCTATATAGAAACCCATCTACTACATAATATCCATCCACCAAATGTCCTCCTAAACATCTCTCAACTATCAACTTAAAGTAATCATCATGAACATATTGTTCCTTTACCAATTCAAACCTAAGAAACTTTGATTGTAATGAAGTGATAAGTATATACCTGCGTGACAATGCATCAGCTACAATATTAGTACTCCCCTTCCAGTACTTAATCACATATACAAAGCTTTCCAAAAATTCCACCCATTTAGCTTATCATTTTGACAAACATTGCTGACCCTTGAAGTGTTTCAAATATTCATGGTCTATATAAATAATAAACTCCTTAGGAAGAAGATAATGTTGCCAAGTCATCAATTCTCTCACTAAGGATTTGATTCTCATCACAGCTAAGTATACGACAATGTACCTTGAGTGTGTCGCAAAGGTTTCATGTATAGTAAGGTATACAGCCATTTACATGGTCATGTTCCTTTCGGTGTTCTTATGCACAGCCACATACACGACCATGTTATTCTAAAACACTTCTATTTTACTTTTATTTCATTTTTCTTCAATTTTAAGCCAAGTCCACCTACAATAACACAATGGGGAAGGGACATATTCAACGAGTATACAATTAACAATATAACGAACTTAGATTATATCACAAGGCAATACTAAACTTAGTCTTTGATATTTAATGGGTTTTTATACCTTTAGTAGTTACACAAAAGCTAGCTGTGGGACCACTCTTCCAGGTATGTGTTTACCATGTTTGTTGCCTATGATTATTAACTTAGTAATCTAAATGAACTTAATTGGATATTAGATTTAAATATATGTGCTATTTGTGGTTGGCTTAGCCTAAAGGCCCATAGTAGCAAATCCTAAGGAAATACTTCGATGATCAGTATACGATGTTATCCATAGTAAAGTCCTATACCAAAATGATTTGTGGTAGGTATAGGGTTAGATGGGGCCCATTTAAAAAGCAAGCCAATGAATTTGACCCATTTAATTTGCGGGTTAAAGTGGGTTAACCATAAGAAGCCAAGTTAACCCACTTTTCAAAGAAATTAAAAAATATATATATAGGAAATTGAAAAAAAAAAACTACTAATTATGGTTATTATAAATGCTATAATTGGAGTTTTATCATTAAAGGTAAGTTTTCCTAACTTACAATATTTATTTGTCTCTATTATTAATTTCTCATTTATATAGTCTTTTTGTTGATTCAATTTAGGAAAATAGTGAAGAAAGTATCAAATATTACATTTAGATTTCTTTTCAAAAAAATATACAAGCTTTAAAAATTATATTTGGATTTCTTTTCTTTTATTTGATGAAATGAGTTGAACTTGAAACAGCAATACATTATTTTCACATAATTACACCAAATTTTCATTATGAAATGTTTATATAAAGCAAAGCATCTTATTAGCTAAGTGGATATGCATCTATCTTTTTTTTTTCTTTTAATCTTACGAACAGAAAATTTACTAGCCATTAGAAAATTAAATGGAAATAATCAATTTGGAAAGAAAAACACATATTAAATATATAAATAGGCTAAAATATATTTAAGTAGGTTAGCTTGTATAACCCACTAAAGTATATGAATGGATTAAATCGGTTAAGTTAGTCTATTCAACCCACTAAAACATATAATGGGTTAAATGGGTTTAATTGGTGGGTTTGCCTATTTGACCTTGTAGACCAAAGTAAGTTAGGTTATGACCAACATATTTTAGCTTGTTTAGTAAACAAGTCGTAATAAGCTAGCCTGCTTAAACTGCATGCCAAACTAGGCTAAGCCAGATTTGCCCGTTTAACCCACTTGCATAGCTCTTATCCACTAAGGGGTTTTGGTCTAGGTGGCTTTGTCTTAAAATTAGCTTCTAATATTTTCTCATAATTGAAACTCGCACACAATTTCAAAAAAAAATTAACTCTCAATTAATTCTAATCGTAAAAGTAAATTGATATAATTAAAAATGAGTGAATTGAATAATTTTCATAATTGTAAAAGTCATACTGATATAATTAAAAAATTGAGTGCATTAAATAATTTTAATACTTTCAAAATTATAGTTCTTGAGCATTCACTCAATTCAAGGGTCTATTAAAATCACTAGTCAATTAAATTCATCTTATGTAATCTTCTCAATTGCTGTGGTGGATGGTTACATCTCTCTGAACATAGACTAAAATAACTTATTAAGCCATATTTAACCTTATGGAAATGGTCGATGAACTTGAACTTACTATGATACAATTATTTTATAATCCAATCTACTTTATTTCTCAATCACAGATCAATATGACATAAGATTTTCACCACATATATATTTTTTCTTAGCTTATTAAACAAGTCCAAATCGATATAGATGATAAATCATTCTTACCATGATTATGCTTTCGAATAGTTACTTTTATCCTTCTAAAATGGTTTGCGGTGTTAATCCTCTAATCATGAGTAATAAATTCCATGTTGATATATCACTAACCTTCTTAGAAATTTTGAGCCATACCTAATAACCAGTTTGATAGCAACTTACGATTGGGGTTACATTTACCAATATCAAACTGTAACGTCATCCTATATAGTGGGTGCACAGCATCCTCATGTGTTGAACTTCTAAGATCACTAACATCTAGTCATTAATGAAGTGAAATGTGATGTTTACCTAATATTCACTAAGGAAGGTTAAGTTTACTCACCACTTAGCAACTTAAGTGCATCAAGTATAGACCCACACAAAAGGTAGTGAATGGATTAAGTACACAAAGACAAGCATGCATAGACTACCTAAGCACAAGCAAGCAAAAAAAATCTTGTTCTTGGGCACACAAGACATAAGTATGCTAAGCACAACAAAGTTCATGAGCTATCTAACATGAGCATGTAGGCAGCTAAGTAGGTGCACAGGCCTTTCTTTCAATAAATTGCACACCAACTTTTTGTTTTCTTCAATAACTTTATACCAATTCTCTTAACAATTTGAATACTTAATTTTCTTTTCTTTGTAGATTTATTAAGGTTAATTTTGAAATAATTTTTGTTTCTTTTCTATTTCTTTTTTTTTAACAAATTGCACATCAATTTTCTTATACCATGTTTAGACAATTTCTTACCATTTGTTTTTAAGCATTTTGTGTGCTCACTCTCCATCCCTATTATTCCAAAATTTCATCTAGTTATATTATAAATATTTTATAATTAGCTTCTCTTTCTTCTTTCTCCCTTTTTAGTAGCAAATTGCTCTCAAACTTTCATCTATCATGATTGGAAATTTTTCTTACAATTCTATTTTTAATAATTAACATAAAAATCATTTTCTCTAATATTTTCTAAGATAACTCTTAAATTTTTTTTTCAATGGTCTTATATTTTTTAACAAGTTGCAAATCAACTTTCTTTTATCTTAGACAATTTTTAACCAATTTTTTCTTAATGATTTGCAAACTAACTTTTCGATTTCCATCAAAATTTGTTTAGGCAACAATCCAATTCTAGGAACATAAATTATAAATGAAAGAAAGATTTCATTCACAATTTTTTTTTTCTTTTTTCTTTTTTTACAAAATACTACCAAAAAAAGAAAATTCATCACAATATGAAATTAATCCTTGTCTTCCACGGGTAGGATCCCTCTAATTTTTTAAGCATAAGAATGTTTTGACAGTCACTAGCTTGAGCGACAAGTGGCAAATGTTAAGGAATCGATTACTTGGTTGAAAGCTAACTCAAATTAGACCATTGAGCCTAAAGGTACCAAAATATCTTGTACCACTAAAGAAAATGTTAACATTATTTCACTACAGGAATTTTAATATTTAGTGATGTTTAATAAATGTCACCAAAACTAAAGTAAACATTACAAAAGATTTTTCATAACGTTTACTAAATGTCACAAAAGGTATGTTACAGAAAATAATTTATAACGTTTAAAAGATAAACATCACCAATAGTATAAACATCACAAATAATGAAATAATAGTAATGTTTAAATGTTATAAATAGGTAATTTTTATAATATTTAAACATTACTAAATATTAACATTTTTATGTCAATTTTTTTAACAAAATGTATAATTTTTAGTAACATTTAAACGTTACAAAAAGAATAATATTTAATAACATTTAAATATTACCAATAAGTAATTTTTTATAACTTTTAAATGTTACTAAATATTAACATTTTTATGCTAAAAATTTTAAAAAGTTACAAAAATGTATAATTGTTAGTAACATTTAAATGTTACAAAAAGAATAATATTTCATAACGTTTAAATGTCACCTATAAATATTGATACATGATGTTTAAATGTAACAAATAAGTAGATATAGAACTTACAAAATATTATTAAATATACATTTTGTTATTATTAAATGAGTTCAATGTAATGCTTAAATGTTACTAAATCGATAAATAGTGACCCTAAAACGTTACTAAATCGAAAAATGATAACATTTAAATGTTACAAAAAATGAGTATTATAATATGGTAAAGTTGTTTAAACTCTTGGGTATAATGATTTAAACCTATAGTAAAAGTGTACACAATTGCAAAATAATATAGGCCATAAAGGTGGACATTTGCATGTAAGCTTATAATTGTCCACTTTCATCATCAACTACAAACTTTACAAAAGTTACAAAAGAAGATGTAAACATATCCCAATTAATATTGTTCAAACCTTATAGAATTTACTAGCAAAATAAACTCCATTCATAACCTACTCTCTTCCCCACATTCATAATCAACTTCTAAAAAGTTACCAGATAATAAACTCTATTTCATAAGCTAGTTGTTCTCTTTCCCAATCTAATTATCATCTACAAAAAAGTTAATAGCAAAATAAACCATCTTTCATAAACTACTTTCTTCCCTACTTCCATGATCCTCTTCAAAAAGGTTGCTAACAAAATGAACTCTCTTTCATAAAATACCTTCTTCCTCACTTTCATTATCATCACCACGATCAAGGGGAATTGAAGAAGGAATAAACTCCCCATTACTTGGAGATCCTATCACATAAATGTATAAAAGGCTTAACATAACTTATTAATATAACTATATAATAAACACGATTATATTGTTTAATAAATTAGTTGAATTAGATGGTAAGTCTAGGTAAAACCTTTGCAAAACTTGAAAGAGACTATTCAACTACAAAAAGATTATAATCTAGTCAAAAAGTAATCTTATGGAAAAAAGAGAGATGATACTCTATATGGAAAATAGAAGACTCCATCAACTACAAATATCATTCTTCTTAAAGAATACAAATTTCACCAACATCTAAAACAATAGGATTATGTTGATGTTAAGGGGGAGAATGTTAAGTTCTCTAATTTAGTTTTGATGTTAACAAAAGAGGAATGAGTGTAATGAATGTTTAAGATAGCACGTAATTTTTTTCTAAAGTTGAACAAGGAGACAGAAGCTTGTTCAGAACCTTCAAAAGTGTTACAAAGACTATTTTTGTTCTGACAGAAGGTGTTTCAGAAGTTGTGTATTGTATCCATAATTATCGTGGTAACCTTTCTAAAGCACTTTCAGAACCTTCATAACAGGAGAACAATTGACAGGTTTGTTTCAGAAGCACTTTCAGAACCTTCAGGACAGTTAACAGGTTTGCTTCAGAAGCACTTTCAGAACCTTTCATGTCTGTTATGAATTTTTCCAAATTACGTTCTAAATTTTATATCGATAGTTTTAATAAATTTCAAGGCCTAGCTCCACGTGTCAAGTATTTTTGGATAATATACTTGATGTGTTTTACTAAAGTTTGATTTTATATCACGGGTTTTTTTAATTTACATAAAGTTTCACAAGATTTTATTTAAAGATTTCATTTTATGATAAAGTGAGATCATATAGGATTTACAAGTTTTATCCAGATTTAAAATTGGATATTTGTACTATATTTTGGGAGATCCAGCAGTTACAAAGATAATGATAAGAGATATGGTTGTTATATCAAGATATGGTTCCACAATGTGAGGGATATCTTCAACAAACTTGATCCAAGAGATATATCCAAAGAAGATCTCGGTCAAACTAATTATCCAAGCTTATCCTCAACAAGAATATCACGAATGCAGATCTTCCTCAACAGATCCAACTTATTTTTTAATTGAAAATTCAAAAATAAATTCAACATTATCACGTGGAAAGTAGCCGTTATGTTTTCTCCATATATAAAGTGTTTAATTCAAATGAAAAGTAGAGTAAAGAACGTTAAAAAAAAAAACAGAAAAAGGAACGTGGTTGAAAGAAAAAATTACACACGAGAAGAAAAGACTCATACATCTTCAAGCAAATATCTTTACATATATATGTGATCTAGAGGAAATTTGTTATTCCTCATTGTTGTTGTTGTTGAGATTCCTTTCGTGGAAAGGGAATTGTTTGTTGTTTCATCACTGTAGTTGAGTGATTAGCTTATTGAAGAAGCTAGAAAGACTCAACAATGAGACTTTGCCTTAAAGAGGCTTGTGTTGTGTATCTTTGATTTGTTGATATAGTGAAACACAACCAGTATAGACAACCGGGACCCCGGCGTGGAGCTGGAAGAGAGGACTAACGCTCGAAGCGGAACCTCTATAAATATCTGAGCATTCTACTCTTCTCTACTTTTATTTACTTCACATTATTGTTCTTCATTATTGTTATTCACGTGATTTTATTAGTCAAGAGTTTTATTTGATTTGTGAAAAAGTGAAATTTTAAGTAATTAATCAATTCACCCCCCTCTTGATTAATCTAATTGGGACCAACAATTGGTATCAGAGCAGGACTCATCTATTTTGAGTGATCCAAAATGGTTGAAAATAATGTTGCAATTAATCGAGCTCCCTACTTCGATGGCTCAAACTTCTCATATTGGAAGATCCGTATGGAAACTTACATCAAAGCTAATGATTATGATTCATGGCAGGTCATTTCACATGGAGACAGTTTGATCACCTTGAACGGAGATTCAACCTTGTCAGATTCGGAGAAGAAAATTATCGAGAAGAACAACAAAGCAAAAAATTTATTACTGACTACTATTGCTCCATCAGAGTTCTATTTAATATCATCGTGTGCTAGTGCAAAGAAGATTTGGGATATCCTATCCGATACATATGAAGGGATGGATACCATCAAGGAAACTAAGATAAATGCTTTAATTCAATAGTATGAATTATTTAAGTTTAAGTCTAATGAAGATGTCAAAGATGCTTTTAACAGGTTTACAGCTGTCACAAATGAGCTTGCATCACTTGGAAAGAAACTTCCAGATCCAGATCTTGTGAGAAAAATGTTAAGGATATTGCCACCATCTTGGGATGCAAAGAAAACTGCTATAGAGGAAGCTCAAGACCTAAAAAAGCTAACTCTCAGTCAATTGAGAGAAAAGTTCATGGCATATGAGTCACACATAAAGACCACACAAAGAGGAGAAGACGGTACCAAAGGAATTGCATTTAAAGTCAAGAAAATAAAGCAAAATGAAACTGAAACAGATGATAGCGACGATGAGAAAGAAGAGGACATCAATCTTCTAGCACGTAGACTCAACAGGCTGCTCAAGAAACAAAGAGGTAAGAAGTTTAATGTTTTCAAGAAAAGTACTGAATATAAGCATAATGATGCAGGAAAAGCGTACAAGGAGAAAGAAAAGAAGAAAGAGAAAAGGGAGATTCAATGTTATGAATGCAAAAAGCCAGGAAACATCAAATACGAATGTCCAACACTGATCACGAAAATGGAAAATTATAAAAAGAAAAGTTGAGCAATGCTAGCAACATGGAGTGATTTAGAGGATACAGAGACAAATTCAGAGGATTTAGAAGAAGAAGAGGATGAGGCAAATTTGTGCTTAATGGCTAGTTCTGAGGTACATTCTGAATCTAATGAAGATGTAACTGAAACTGACATGCTAGTAGAAATGAGTAAGCTACTAAAGGCACTAAAAAGGGCTGATACAAAATTAGCTAAGTATGAAAATGAGATAAAAGCTCTTAAGAATGAAAAGGAGGCAGTAAAGCAAACAAATTCGTTACTTGTGGATGAAAATGATATCTTGAAACAAGAAAATGAATCCATGCATGTGCGTATAGAGAAACTAAGAATAGAAAATCAATTACCTGAAGCAGAAACAAGTAACATGAAGTTAAAGATTGATGAACTATCCAGTTCGTTGAAAACTACCTTTAAGAAATTTAATGAAAGTGATAAGAAATTGACTATGTTAATTTCTTCACAAAGAGTTTCGAATGAAAAACATGGGTTAGGATATGAGCATGGTTCGAGTTCAAAATCGAATCAAAATACAGTTTTTGTTAAAGCTAAGCAAGTCTTAACTAATAAATTCAAAAGTAAAGAGTACATTTTGAATACAAATATTGTTAAAAGAGGAAATACCAGAGGCTGTTACAGAAGTTATTCTGACAAGAAGTATCCACATAATGGGTACTACAGAAGCAATACCAGAAGGTATAACAGAAGTTATACAAACCAGAATTTCCAGAAACAGGTAAATGACAGGTATAGGAATGTTAATTCTTATGCATGCTTCTTCTGTAATAAATTTGGTCATATTGAGAAATTTCGCTATTATAAAAGAAATAAGCTCAGTAGTCAACAAGTAAATCGAAAAAATCAAATGAGCTTATCTTTTAAAGGGCCCAAACTTGCTTGGGTTCCTAAAAGGACTTAATTCTTTTTATTTATACAGGGACATGAAGCTAAAATAAGAGGAACATGGTATTTGGATAGTGGATGTTCTAGACATATGACTGGAGATGCTTCATTGTTCAATAGCATAACTTGGGAAGAAAAAGGGTATGTAAAGTTTGGAGATGATAGTAGAGGTAAAATAATTGCCACTGGAACGATTGGTATGCCTACGTTTCTTATTGAAAATGTATATCTTGTGCAAGGTTTAAAACATAATTTACTTAGTATTAGTCAGTTATGTGATAAAGGTTATAGAATGATTTTTTATCAAGACAAGTGCTATGCTTTTAATGAAAATGATGAAAGATTATTTGAAGGAATTAGGAAAAGAAATATCTATCTTATAAAACCAGATGAAATCAATAATGATTGTTGTTTAATTTCTTTGAATGATCATGTTTTTGCTTGGCATAAACGACTAGGACATGTTAATTTTAATCACTTAGAAAAATTATCTAAAAAGGATATTATTAAAGGATTACCTAAGATAAATATTAAACAAGACGTGAAATGTGATACTTGTTTAAAGAATAAAATGGGTTCTGTTTCTCATAAAAGTAAAAATGTAATCTTAACTAAGAGACCACTTGAATTATTGCATCTAGATCTTTTTGGACCTACCAGAGTCTTAAGCATAGGTGGAAGCAAATATGGATTTGTTATTGTTGATGATTTTTCAAGATACACTTGGGTTATATTCTTGCGACACAAAAGAGATACCTTTGATTCTTTTCAAAAGTTTGCAAAACAAATACAAAATGAAAAAGGAGTTTCCATAACTAGTCTTCGAACTGATCATGGAACAGAATTTCAAAATGCAAGTTTTTTAAATTTTTGTGAAGAACATGGTATATCTCATAATTTCTCAGCTCCATACACTCCTCAACAAAATGGAGTAGTGGAACGCAAGAATAGAACTTTACAAGAGATGACTAGATCTATGTTAACTGAGAGTGGAATTGCTAAGTATTTCTGGGTAGAAGCAGTTTCTACAGCTTGCTATATCATCAATAGAGTCTTCATTCGACCTATGACATCAAAGACTGCTTATGAGATGTTTCGAGGCAAGAAACCTAACGTTTCATATTTTCATATCTTTGGATCTAAATGCTTTGTGAAAAAGAATCCACTCAACCTTGGTAAGTTTGATGAAAGATCTAAAGAAGCTATTTTCTTAGGATATTCTCTAAATAGTCGTGCTTATCGTGTTTTCAATAAGTCATCAAAAACTATTGAAGAATCTATAAATGTTAAGTTTATTGAGGATTTAAAGGACGTTGATTCTGATGAAGAAAATGACTCCAATTCTAAAGCAGAAGTTAGTTCAGAACCTAAGTCCGAAGCACCTGCTGTTAATATTCGAGGATCTGATCATCCAGAACCTATTTCAGAGGCAAATACAGAAGGTACTTCAGAAGTTGTAAGATCTGAACAAGAGGCTTCTAAAGCTTGGAGGTATAAGTCCGCACATCCTTCTGATCAAATAATAGGAAATATACAATCAGGTGTTAAAACAAGAGCTAAATTACAAAATCTTGAAAATCATTTTGTGTTGTTATCTGAAATTGAACCTAGTAAAATTGAAGAAGCTTTGAATGATGCTAATTGGATTATGTCTATGCAAAAAGAATTAAATCAATTTCAAAGAAACAATGTATGGAATTTAGTTCCTAGACCTAGAGGAAAGTCTATAATTGGAACTAAATGGGTGTTTAAAAATAAATTAGATAAAGACAGTAAAATTATAAGAAATAAAGCAAGATTAGTAGCTAAAGGTTATTCACAAGAAGAAGGAATAGATTTTGATGAAACATATGCACCTGTTGCTAGACTAGAAGCAATACGGTTAATGCTTGCATATGCATCTTATAAGGATTTTAAAGTTTTTCAAATGGATGTAAAAAGTGCATTTTTAAATGGTTTTATAAAGGAAGAAGTTTATGTGGAACAACCACCTGGTTTTGAAGATCCTTTCAAATCAGACTATGTTTTCAAATTAAATAAAGCACTATATGGTTTGAAACAAGCTCCAAGAGCTTGGTATGAAAGATTGAGTATGTTTTTGATCTCTAAAGGATTTCATAGAGGAAAAGTGGATACTACTTTATTCTTAAAAACTTTTGATAATGATATCTTAGTTGTACAAATATATGTGGATGATATTATCTTTGGATCTACTAAAGAATTGTTGTGTCAAGAATTTGCTGAGACCATGCAGGCAGAATTTGAAATGTCAATGATGGGAGAGTTGACATTCTTTTTGGGGCTTCAAATAAAACAAACAAAGGAAGGAATTTTTGTTCATCAAGAAAAATACACAAAACAAATATTGAAGAAATTTGGATATGATGGACGCAAAAAGGTTACAACACCTATGAGTACTTCATCAAGGTTAGACTCTGACTTCAAGGGAAAAAAGGTAAGTGAAAAACTTTATAGGAGTCTTATAGGTTCTTTATTGTATTTGACTGCATCTAGACTGGATATTTTGTTCAGTGTGTGTTTGTGTGCTAGATTTCAAGCTACACCAACAGAAATTCATTTATCAGCGGTAAAGAGAATTTTCAAATACCTAGTTAATACTTCTAATTTAGGCATATGGTATCCTAAAAATCAGAATTTTGATCTAATAGGATATTCTGATGCAGATTATGCTGGATGTAAAATTGATAGAAAAAGCACATCTGGTACTTGTCAATTCCTAGGTGATAAATTAATTTCTTGGTCTTCTAAAAAACAAAATTCTGTTGCTCTATCCACAGCTGAAGCTGAATATGTTTCTATTGGAAATTGTTGTGCACAAGTTTTATGGATAAAACAACAATTGAATGATTATGGAATAAATTTTAAAACTGTGCCAATTAAATGTGACAACACGAGTGCAATAAATTTGACAAAGAATCTAGTACATCATTCTAGGTCAAAACATATAGAAATTAGACATCATTTTATTAGAGATCATGTGCATAATGGAGATATAAATGTTGAATTTGTGTCAACCGATAATCAATTTGCAGATATTTTTACTAAACCTCTTGAAAAGGTAAAATTTGAATTATTAGAAATGAATTAGGAATTTGTAACCCTTTTTTATTTTTTCCCTCGAAAATATTGAAAAATCTTTATTCATTTAAGATATTTTTTTCTTTTCCTTCGTTTTCTTCCTTCTCTAATTCTCTTCCTTCGAAATTTGTTCTTTTTCTCTCTCTTTATTTTCCTTCTCTCTCATTGCAACTCCAATGGCGCCTAAAACATCAGAACACCTTAAACAAAAATCATTCAAAACAAAATCATCAAACAAGCCTTTAGTGATTCATGATGAATCTTCAAACTCTTCGGAAAAATATCAAGAACCTTCCATAGGAGAGAATCTGAGTTCCCCTGATTCCGAATCTATCATAGGTTCTAAGAAGATTACCAAAAGAAAACGAGCTGCATCGTCTTCACAAGGAAAAGGAAAAGCTATTCAAGAAATCTCTCCGCTCAAGAAAGCATCCAGGAAGCAAACGAAACAAGAGAATATACTAACTCTAAAACCCTCAAATTCAAAATCTCTTCAAAAGAAGAAAAATGAGGCGTGTTCTTGTAGCTTTGTGGATTTTAATTTCTTTACTAGTAATGGATTCTACTGGAATGAACTGTTAGAACCTATAGGATGCATGGAACTTTGCTCTACTCAAGTTTTAGTTTATAGGGAATGTGTCAAAGAATTTTATGGAAATTTAAGTCTTGCGGAAGGGAATGTCTTAATTTCCAGAGTATGTGATCAAGACATTTTAATTTCTAGGGAAGATGTGGTTAAATGTCTACATCTACATGATGTAAATGATAATGTAGAAATCACGAACATGCCTAGGAATGATCTGTTTGCTGCTATAAATGGAGGATTGCAAATGGATTATGGAAAAGAAGCAATGGTCATTGATTTCGAGTTGTTTCCTCGAATCATTCATAAGATAATTGTTGAGTGTCTATGTCCAAGAAAGGGCAATTCTACTTCAATGTCCATTAAACATGCTCAAATTATCTATGCAATGATTAACAAAAGGAATGTGGACATGGCTTCTAGAGTCATTGATCAAATTTGGAGGAATAAAGAAAGTTTAGTGTTTGGGAATATACTAATGCGATTGTTTGTGTTTAAAGGGATAGTTTTGCCTACCAGTTCATCTGAACCTATTAAATTAAAGAGGATAGGTAAAGAAGTTTTTCATCATATGTCCATCTTTGTTAAGGATTGTTTGTGGTATGCGAATGATGGTGCACATTTTGTCCATCAAAAGCATATGAAAAGAATAGTTCCTTTTGGAATATCTGTTCAAGAAGGAGGTTCAAAACCTAGTTCAGAACCAAGAACAGAGGTTGAAACAGATCATGGGAAGAAATCATATGGTGAAGAGGCTGGGAAGAGTGGAACAAAAGAAGTTATATCCAATGTTGATCTGGAACAAATAAAGAATGTTGGTCAAGAAAGTTTGAAACATGAACTATCAGATTTGGTTAAAACAACTTTGACAGATGAAGTTCTACAACGATCTGATCTAAGGAGACTTGAATCAATGGAGTTACAAGTTAAACAAACTTCTGATATTCTCTCTGATATCAAGAAGAATTCTGAGAAGATGATTACTGATCTCCATCACTATAGGATTCTTTATGATGAATTTAGTGCGAGAGTCAAACAAGATCTATCTAATAATGTGATTGCGTTTGATAAATTTGTCTCTCAAGTGAGGAAGATTGGAGATTCAGTGACTAACTCCTTCAAGATTTTGGACTCCAAGACGGATAAAACATCCCAATCTATCACAAGTCTTCATGGTGAAATCAAGCTCTTCTTATCCAACAAATTTCCAGATTATGTTCGCTCTGGCGCTCACATCATCGACTTGGATACTTCACCAGAGAAACCTTCGCCAACCAAACATTCCACCACTCCCTCTACCTCTCGAGTCACAAGATCTAGAAAATCTTAGTTCTTTTAAATTTTGTTTTCGAATCAACTTGTAAAAGACTTTGTTATCTTTTATGCATCAATTAAGGGGAGATACCCTTTTGCTGTTAACAAAAAGGGGGAGAATGGTAAATGTTGATGTTAGGAGAAGAATGATTCTATTATATCTATTCTATATATACTGCCTGCTGCTTTGTTTGCTGCTTATAATGATTCTATATTGCTTATGAGTGCTTATGATCAATGTGTTATAGGAATATATACTTAAACATGAAAGTTGTGTATATTTTGATTATCTAATGGTGTTTTGTTATCATCAAAAAGGGGGAGAATGTTGATGTTAAGCGGGAGAATGTTAAGTTCTCTAATTTAGTTTTGATGTTAACAAAAGAGGAATGAGTGTAATGAATGTTTAAGATAGCACGTAATTTTTTTCTAAAGTTGAATAAGGAGACAGAAGCTTGTTCAGAACCTTCAAAAGTGATATAAAGACTATTTTTGTTCTGACTGAAGGTGTTTCGGAAGTTGTGTAGTGTATCCGTAGTTATCGTGGTAACCTTTTTGAAGCACTTTCAGAACCTTCATAACAGGAGAACAGTTGACAGGTTTTTTTCAGAAGCACTTTCAGAACCTTCAAGACAGTTAACAGGTTTGCTTCAGAAGCACTTTCAGAACCTTTCATATCTGTTACGAATTTTTCCAGATTACGTTCTAAATTTTATATCGATAGTTTTAATAAATTTCAAGGCCTAGCTCCACGTGTCAAGTATTTTTGGGTAATATACTTGATGTGTTTTACTAAAATTGGATTTTATATCATGGGTTTTTTTAATTTACATAAAGTTTCACAAGATTTTATTCAAAGATTTCATTTTATGATAAAGTGAGATCATATAGGATTTACAAGTTTTATCCAGATTTAAAATTGGATATTTGTACTATATTTTGAGAGATCTAGCAGTTACAAAGATAATAATAAGAGATATGGTTGTTATATCAAGATATGGTTCCACAATGTGAGGGATATCTTCAACAAACTTGATTCAAGAGATATATCCAAAGAAGATCTCGGTCAAACTAATTATCCAAGCTTATCCTCAACAAGAATATCACAAATGCAGATCTTCCTCAACAGATCCAACTTATTTTTTAATTGAAAATTCAAAAATAAATTCAACATTATCACGTGGAAAGTAGCCGTTATGTTTTCTCCATATATAAAGTGTTTAATTCAAATGAAAAGTAGAGTGAAGAACATTAAAAAAAAAAACAGAAAAAGGAACGTGGTTGAAAGAAAAAATTACACACGAGAAGAAAAGACTCATACATCTTCAAGCAAATATCTTTACATATATATGTGATCTAGAGGAAATTTGTTATTCCTCATTGTTGTTGTTGTTGGGATTCCTTTCGTGGAAAGGGAATTGTTTGTTGTTTCATCACTGTAGTTGAGTGATTAGCTTAGTGAAGAAGCTAGAAAGACTCAACAGTGAGACTTTGCCTTAAAGAGGCTTGTGTTGTGTATCTTTGATTTGTTGATATAGTGAAACACAACCGGTATAGACAACCGGGACCCCGGCGTGGAGCTGGAAGAGAGGACTGACGCTCGAGGCGGAACCTCTATAAATATCTGAGCATTCTACTCTTCTCTACATTTATTTACTGCACATTATTGTTATTCACGTGATTTTATTAGTCAAGAGTTTTAGTTGATTTGCGAAAAAGTGAAATTTTAAGTAATTAATCAATTCACCCCCCTCTTGATTAATCTAATTGGGACCAACAGATTATAACTCAATTCAATCTTTATCAATAAAAAACTCATTTAAACAACATAACAACTAAAACACCATTTCAAAAATAAACTAATCCATAAAAAAAAAGAAAAAAATAAAATTCAAATTGGGTCAAATTACAAGATGTACCTTATCTTCTTGAGCCCGTTGTATTGTAAATTTCTTAATTCTTCAAACTCAACATCTCACTTTCTACTTAATTGTTTCTGTTCATTAAGTTCTTCTAGCAATCTTTTATTTTCCTCATTTTTGGAAACCTAATTCCGCATTGACTTTCCAATAGTGATAATCCATAACCACAACCAGGATGGTAATCTATCCTAGAATTTGCATTTATATATTGATCAACAATCTCTAAAGAAGACTTTGGTGCATTTGCAGTTTGTGATTCTTTAAACAATTGAACCATTTTAGCCTATACTATTAGTAATAATTACAAATGTTAAAAACATTCCACCCCAAAGTTTATACTAATTTTATAATATAAAAATGTACCCTTTATACTAACATAATCATTCGCAACTTGTTGAGAGACCTAACCACCAATACCATTTGATCTAAGCTCACAAAATCAAGTTTGCTTGAAGAATTCAATAGCATCAAGTGCTTGATGGTGTTTCTCAAATTTAATAGAATAAATAACAAAATATTAAATATCTAACCAATTTCACTATCAAATGTATGAAATTATCTAAAATGCTTACATACTCAAGCTTTCTACTTTCAAAGGACTTACTCCCAGTCCTTGCTTGCATTTCTTCCATTCATTGCTTTGTTTTCTATTAGTCAAAATAAGAAACAAATTTTTAAAATCATTTTCTCTTATTACAAAGAAGTATTATTTAACATCAACTTGCCTTTCAAATGGTTCATCTAATTCTAGAATATTCATCTCTTCCAAGTACTCATAATTCCACATATCTATGACCTTTTTCCAATCATCATCACTAGAGGCCCTTGGTCGAGCATTATCACCCTTATTTTTCCATTTTTTTTTGTGAACATCACATTGAAATTTCCTTTGAAGACATCCCATCCATCTATCAGCCTCATGGTATTTTTTTTTATCACTCTTGATATCATCAACGTTAAGTCGATTCTACAAAACAAAGTTTAAGTAATGATAATTGAAAGTAGAGAATAATTTGCATATAATAATTGAATGATATGAATGCACCATCACAGGAAAGAGTTTTTACTTTTGACTTGGATTTATACTTTTAATAATTTGGTTCAATTTTATGAGCTTACATGACGTATTAAAAAATGATTATATGGTATCAATAACTTTGCAACATTAATGGTATGACATGTACTCTTGGCCAAGCCCGCCTCTTCTCTGATACGAGAAGTGTTCTCCAATTACCCTTTACATACAATGGTAATAAGTCCCTACAAGCTTTCCTAATCTTAGATGCCATTTTCACTTACTAGTCTCTTGTAATTAGATGCCTATGGAAGCATCAAACTCTATTACATCTATTATTCTCCTTCTCTAGTGCATGTCCTCTATATATACCTCTCTTATTGCAATAAGATGATGTGCTAGCATTAACTACAATATGGGAAAAAACTATTTAGCAACATTTACTAACTTTTATGTAAAAGGTTAGAAAAATAATTAAACTAAGCTCAATTACTTAAGCCAAGAATACAAGTAGGTGGAGAGTTATCCGATGGATTTGTATTAACAGGATTATTGGTCACAACATGAGTATGTATGGGGAGAGAATTTGCTACAACTAAATCATATGCTGAGAAATTTAATATATCTTGAGTATCTTGTCATGAAGAAGTCATTGGCTGCTACACTACTTCAAGAGATGGATGCTCTTCCTCAACATCTTGAGAAGATTAAGTATTGGCCATGGGTTAAGCCTTTCAATAAGTCCTTCCTCCCTTTCTTTATCTAACCTTTCGTCATCTAACCATTACAATCCTATAATTGAGTATTAAGATTATTAACTAAAGTAATGTAAATAAAAGCATGGCACAAAGATGAAATGAACACCTTATGTATACCTCTAGATAAAATAAGATAAAGACTTAGAAGGATAAAATAACACTCTATTTCACAATCAACAGATCTATATCACAATCAACTATAGGAGATACTAAATTTCCTCTATCCTCATCTTGCACAAGTAGATCATTTGTACTGTGATTGGAGAATTGAGTTTCCACATTAGTAAGTAAAATCATATCACTAGTAAGAAAGCTTATATCACAAATATGACAATGCTCAAAGTATTGCACCACACACCAATCATTGCCTAATTTCAAGTCTTCTAGGTATTATATATATTTAGTTTGTGATGCCAACACATATGGATCACTCTCATACCATGTATGTATTACCTTGATACTATTGAATCCATCATCAGTTCTTACACTGCGATGGTGCTCATTAGTGTCCCACCACTTGCACTTAAATAAGAAGACCCGTTTATTTTGAATATAAGAAAACTCATATATGTTAGTTAAACACCGTAAAATTCAATTGATGAATGCATGTCTCCTTGGTTTCCTTCTATAAGTACTCCATTGTTTTAGGTCTTTTTTTGACTATCAAAGTCAAAAGTGTGATATCAAATGCCATTATATATTAATTTGTTGTATCTCTTGAAATACGAGTCTGGTCCAACTGATAACGCATATAAGGCACTAATAATAAGATCAAAACTTTTGTATAACATGGTCATCTGCAACAATGTCAAGCAAATTGTAGCATCATATTCCACTTAGGATAAGTTTTCTTATTTAAGAGTAGCGTTTACCTATTCCATGAACTATTGATCAAATTCTTGTTTGTGGCGTTGATCAATGTCACCATCATATTGTGTACGTAAGATACTTATATGTTCCCTATAACACACATCGAAATTTAAATGCTAGCATATCTTACATTATTCCCTAGACTTTAAAATACACAAATCAATGCTTAAATAAGGTTGAACCTCAAAACAATTGTTAATGATATACCACTTAGCTACTTCTACCTCTTTGTTTAATAAGACCACATATGTGGGAGAAGAAATAAAACCAAATCTATTTCTAAAGACACCTATGCCACCTTCTTCAATGGTATCACAATTCCTATTAGGATGATTGAAAACTTTCTCAACAGCTTGTAAATGGAGAGAGCACCATGTCAAGCATTCATGTACAATGTAAGCTTCTACTATAGAGCCCTCTAGAAAAGCCTTGTTGCTAACAAACTCCTTAAAAGAGCCTAAGTATCTAAATTTAACAAAATATATGAATGATGAAGGGTTGAATAATACTTATAAAATATTGCCTTTTACATATACATTCATAACTTTCCATAGGATACATCCATCAATATGCAATAGGTTCGGCAAGCAATACTTCTCAAGGCAAGTGTATAGCTAAATGCACCATCACATTAAAGGTAGGAGGAAAGATCAATTCTAATTTACACAATATGGTGACAATATCACTTTGCATTTTCTTTATCTCATTGACATTGAGAACCTATTTACATAACTTTTCAAAAAATGAACCAAGTTCAGCTATTACCATAGCAACATCTTTCGGTAACATGCCATAAATACCCATAGGTAACAACCTTTGAAGCATTACATGGCAATCATAGCTCTTCATACCAAAAAGCTTTATGTTCAACTCATTCACACACTTATCGATATGTGATGCAACTCCATCAGGTAACCTAACATCCTTTAGGAACTAATAGAATCTTGTCCTTTTTATAGGACTTCATGTATAACCAACAAATGGCATTGAATACTTATCATAACCTTGCTTCACCAAATGTAATTCTTTCCTAAAACCAAGATCCTCCATATCAAGTCTAGCCTTACAAGTGTCCTTTGTTTTGCCCTCAATCCCAAGTATAGTACTAATAACATTGTCACATATATTCTTCTCAATGTGCATAACATCTAAATTATGTCTCAACATCAGCTTTGACCAATATGGAAGTTGAAAGAATATTGACTTTTTTGTCCAATTAAGCTTTTTAAGACGATGAACCCTTCTAACCTTTGTTGGATGCTTACTCATGCACACATCATTTATGAATTACAATGGGTGGAGAATTTCCTCACCAAAATATTCTTGAGTTTCATGAGTATTACAACTTCCATCAAATTTTAAGCTATATCTCCATCTATGGTCCTTAGGAAGCCACATTTTGTGACCAATGTATCCAATCTTTCCATTGAGCCTCATTGATGGTGTTTGATTTTAGCATACTAGACTAGCATTATAGCCTTTCGTGCTCCACCCTTATTGGTTTCCATATGCTAGAAAGCCATTTATAGTCCACATTAAAGCTGCACACATGTTGAATGTAGTCTTTGAAAATGCATCATAAGTGCACAACCTATTATCCCAAAGATCTATTAACTCATTAATCAATGGTTACAAGTAAATGTCAATCTCATTCCCAAATGTCTTAGGTCCTAGAATTAACAATGACATCATTATGTACCCTTTCTTCATACACATCCAAGGAAGCAAGTTGCGTGCTAAAAGCACTAACAGCCACATACTATATGATTGGCTCATATTCCCAAATGGATTGAAACCATCATTAGATAGCCTTAATCTAACATTGTGAGCATCCATCGCAAACTTAGGAAACTTGGTGTCAAAATTCATCCAAGCTAACCCATTTGTAGGATGACTCATAAAATTTTCCCATCTCTTATGTTCTTTCTTATGTCAACGCATTTTATGGGCAATTTTAAAATTCATGAAAAGGCATTGTAACCAAGGCTTTATGGGGAAGTAACGTAAAACTTTATGAGGAATAGCTTTCCCAACTCCCCTAGACACCTTATTTCTTGAGGCACCACAAGTGGGACATTGCTTTAAATGCTCATTATCACCCCAAAATGAGCAACAATCATATTTACATACATGAATGTAATGATAGTCCATGCCTAACCCCATGCAAGTACCTATTTGCAAATAGTACGACTTAAGAAGCGACTCGCCATTAGGTATTGCATCTTGTAGAAGTTGGAGAAGCATGTCGAAGGACTTGTTGCTCCACTTATTGTACACCTTCAAGTGGAGAAGCTTCACTATAAATTCAAATTTAGAGAATTTGGAACCTAGATAAAGCTTTTGTTGTGAGTCAACTCTTAGCCCATCTAGCAAATCTCGTGGAACATCAATACCACCTCTAGGGATGAATCTTCATCTTCATTGTCAATAAAGGCTTCCACATCTTCAAGCATCTCATCAAGTCTACCATTATGATCATCTCCTACTCCTACATGTTCCTCCCCCATAGTTGGTCTTGCTTCCCATTCTCTATGTCACCTCCTACCTCGATCTATTGGAGGTGATTCAATGCTCGACTCCTCCCCTTGAAAAATTCAACACTAGTAGGTTACATCTACCCCATCTATAAGCAAGTGAGCCCTTATCACATGTGGAGGATGCAAGTTATTATTCAAGCATTTCCTACAAAGACAATTCATTCTCGTGTTCACCCCATACTTAAAGCGTAGGTATGCAAAAAAGTACTCTACACCATGTTGGTATGCATAAGACTTAATGGCTTGAGTCATCCAACTCTTATCCATGCAAACTAATATGACTCCAAAAGAACATAAGACTATGACATTTTCAAATGTATAGATAATGAATGAAAATAGATATACAAATGAATCAACATAGATTTCCTTTTACTTTCAAATCAAAAATCTATTTAAAGTAGAAAAATTTTCACTCATTTCCTTTTATTTTTCATCCATGTCATCTTTTCATTTAAATTACTAAATGTAACATTCTTCTTCAATTTCTACCAATTTTCTTTTATCTCTGCCTTCCTGGAGCTATCTAAATCAAGTAACTAGTTATTCTTACCATAATAAAAATCAAAATCATATTTATCATATAAGATATTATATGACATTTTTAGTAAAAAATTCTACCGCATGTCAGATGCCATCTCCTTCTAGTTTGAGACGTAAAGAAAGTGATAATTATTAATTAGTGTCGTTTGTCGTGATGATGTATAAAGTATAATGCATTTGTTCAGATCCATATATGAGCAGTTCATCCTCATGGCATTGCCGCATGACAATCAATATAATATAATTTTCACCCAAATTTAAATTGAATTCGAAGATCCCATCATTGTCCTCATCTAAATATATATATATATATATATATATATATATTTCCTAAACACTTGCTTCTTCACTATATACATTAGTCATATCATATTGCAGATATTAGGGAAGAGTCAATGCGTCACTAACAATAATTATTTGTAGTCCAGGTTTTTCTTCCAAATTTTGAAAAATGAAGTAGAATTTGATTCGATAATTAATTAACAGATTCAGGAATTTTACAATAACAAAATAAATAAATCATGCCGTAATTATTTTATTTATGAACTTTTTTTTTTTTAACTAAAATCTTTTTCACATTCTCGTGAAAAGCAACTATATTTTCCTATGTTATGTTACAGTTAAACCCTATAAAGCACGTGTGGAAAGGGGGCCATCGCCTGTATGAGTTTTGGTAAAAAATTTCTGCAACAAATCAGATGCAAACTCCTTTTAATTCGAGATGCCAAGAAAGTGAAAATTAATTAGTATCAACGATTTTTCTGTCTAAAAGATTATCTGTTCCTATGTTCCTTTTTTCCTTACTGTACCTGTTCATTCTTTGCCCCCCCCCCCTCAAAAAAAAAAAAAGAAAAATTAAAACTACAAGAATCTAATTCTGATTTTCTTCGACTAAATTGATCAGTGGAAATGTGTAGAACCTGAGCAGGTCTAAGCGCAAACTCGAGCAAAATTTTTTATTTTTCCTACAACAAATCAATGCCTTGTATCATTTGTAGTTACAAGTGATGCATAATTAACAAGATTTACACATATAGAGGGTGAGAAACAGAAGGAGAACATACAGTGGAAGTTGTGCTTATGGAGAGAGAGAGAGAGGAAATCTATAAAAGCAAGCTTTGTTTAGAGAGAGAGAGAGAGAGGGGGACGAGATACTGGTAACACTACAATGTCTAAAGGCAAGGATGATGCAACGACGTAATGGTTTCTACCAATGGTACAGAGGTAACAAAAAATCGAGACAGTCAAGATTCGACCATCCAGGAAATAATTTTGTCCTTATGTGCATCATCAAGCCATACTAATTTACTTGGCATACGAATTCTAGATTTTTATAAGACATGTAAAGCTTGCGTGTATATATATAATATTTACTGAAATTCAATTCAAGCACTCTAATTTAGGATGTAACATTACGGCTATAGTTCTGAAAACTATAGATAAATTGCATAGTTGCATTAAATTACAATGAAACCGGATCTAGTCTATAATCGAGGCACCCAACATCTTTTAAACAAACAACAAAAGGAAAAGCCAAATGGTAAAAGCAAGTAGAAAAAACATCATATTGAACCGACAACTCTTTAGCTGCTCTTTATATTGAGAAACTAGTTTCTTTAACTGTTGCCTCAAGAAATTACAACTTGCTCCTTAGTATCACATTGTCCTAAGAAACACAAAGAGGTAATTGTCAACCATGATCTGTTGAACCATAATAAGAAGACGAGAGACATTTGCTAGACTAAATAGCAAAAAAAAAAAAAAACACATATTGACTTTTCATACCAAATGAGTTTCTAAAGTTATGAAAAATGACATCTGCCAAACATCTAATATCTATTTTCATCTACCCATAGGGAAGAATAGGGACATGAAAAATACTGTCTAAGTAGCACCAAATTGATTCTTTCTCAATATTCTTTGTTTACATAATGTAGGAAATTCAATATTCTTTATTTACGAACCTTCATTCAATTTAAATCTTGACTGAAGATAATATAACCCTTTTAAGGAACAAATAACACATTAAAGCCAGAACTATAGGGATGGAGCTTGATTTTGAGGTGGAACCAGATATGTGGGAAACACCAATACAACTAAGAAGTTGACGAACAAATAACAAAGTAAAGCATGACTTGCCTTTACGAGGAATCAATGTACCACTTCATTACAAATACATTATAGACAGGGCAAGGGATTGAGGTACAAGGGCGGGAAAGGAGCATAAGGGAGGTATGGTAGAAGAGGGCTTGAGAGGGAGTGAACAAATTTGTTCGATGGGTGTTCTGTTCAGTCGATGGAGAGGGGCGATGGGTAGGTGTTCTAGGAGCGATGGGAGAGAGAGAGAGTATGGGCGATGGTTGCTATTCTAGGGGCTATGGGTGGTGTTCTGGGGGAGATGGGAGAGAGAGAGACTAGGGGTGATGGGGGAGAGAGAGAGAGAGATTGGGGATGATGAGTGGTGTTCTAGGGGCAACTGGAGAGAGAGAGAGACTAGAGGCGACAGGTGGTGCTTAGGGGGCGATGAAGAGAGAGAAAGTATGGCCAATGGGTGGTGTTCGGGGGGGCAATGGATGGTAGGGAGAAAGGGACTAGGGGCGATGGGTGGTGTATCGATGGCAATGGGAGAGAGAGAGAGAGTCTTTTGCATAGAGATGGAGGAAGCGGATGGATGAAGCAGATGGAAATGACGTTTGCAGCTTTTAGCGGGCGATTGCGAGTAAAACGGAAAAGAAAGAACCCGCACGAGAATTGAATTAACTCTAGGAGGGAAATAGCAGGCCAAATTTTGGAGTAAATTATTTTTTTTTAATTTAAAGGTTATTTTATTTCTATAGATTGAGTAGAAAATATTTAATGAGATAAATTATAATTAATTTTAAAAGAATATTATAAATATAATTATATATATATATTCTAAATTCATTTATAAATGTTACTAATATTATATTTACTTTATAATATTTAATAAATGTTATTAAATCATATACATATCGATAACATTTGTAAATGTTACTAAATCTAAAAATTCTTGTATTGTGTATACTTTAACTGATAACTAAGAACATCAAAATTTATCCCTTCAACCCCCTCTATTTCTTGCACTCAGTATACTAGTAGTTCATTGTGCACTTTGATGACAACATCAATACTACTCTCGACACTTTGGCTTCTTTGCATAATTTGTCCGCTTCTTTGAAAGGACGAGGCATGCCAACTAGTAGAATGACTATTGGATTGTAGTGCATGGGATGGCTATTGCAACCTTTCCCTGTACACCTTCAACACATCGCGATAGCATAATTTGTAGCATTTTCTATACCTATGTTGAGTAATCTCAAAGTTTGTACCATTACAGCAACAATAGACCGAAGCATCAGATAACCATCATATCTTCCTAGCATATCCAAGATGTCAACAAGGTCAGAAAGTTTTAAACCAAGAAAGCCTTGAGAATGTCCCGCAAGTGCATGCATGTTATCTTATCCTCGTTTACCATTTGAGTAATGCTTGGATTTGAAGTACTGATATAGATGATATGAAATGCAGTAAAATCATTTTTAACCTTATCCGCATGACCAAAAACCTTAAAGCAATCCTAATACTCACTGTGTTTATTTTTAGAAGCACAAATACTACTTATTAAGAGTTGAATCTTGGCAATGTGTTCAGCCAGCCCATAAGCATTCAGCCCAACGTACACCGCCAAATTTAGTATTTGCAGACACGTCGAACAAATTGAATGGCTTCTTGTTAGTGATCAGATGCAATGCAATCTTCAATGTTCTGATTGAAGTCGTGTTGTTGGAGGCATTGTCGTATGAGATGCTAAACATCCTTTGTATGTCATAGGCACGAAAGGTATCGATCACATTAGAGGCAATTGTTAGAGTAGTGTAGGCTTTAGAAAACAACACGAATTAAAGAATCCTCTTCTACAACATCCAATTGTTGCCAATCCAATATGCTGTCACACACATGTTGCTATCATCATGGAGAGCCAATGAAGATTTCCATATATCTGACACGAAGGAGATGCTGCATAGCCACCAATGTCAGGAATATATCATGCTCATGCAAAGGGATAAAAAAAATTAAAATTGAAGTGCATTGATCATATAAACATGATATGGACTATGATATGCGCCTACATTGAAGGCTTTACAGTTGTTCCTTAAGGGCTTCCCGAGGTTAGTAGAAAACATTCATCATATCTGTCTTCAGTGTTTGTTGCCCCGTGTTCGAATTTCTTTTACAGGTGAGACCAATATTGGCACGAAGCACGAGTGGGACCAACGTTGGCCCATTAGACACAAGGTGCTAGCATTGTTACCTAATAGTCAAAAAATTTTGAATGTTGGGAACCAATGCTAGGACGTTTTCCCCTAATATTCTGGTGTTGGCGCTACCCAAGGCGCTTTGTGGGGGCAAACCTACAATATTGAAAGTCCAAGCAAAATTTACGATTCTAAGGTTGCTCTAGTCGCATCTAGCTTCTTCCAACTAGTATAATTGGAGGATGTCACTTACAGCAATTTGGTTCGTATTTTCTATGCAAATGGAGGTGGTGGACTATGAAGACATCATGCTATGGCAAGAGACGGGCAGAAAATCAAGTTATTTCACCACATATATGTGGAGTCAAATCATTGGGGTCATGCCGAATCTAATCAATCATATGTTCTGATGTTCAGGTGGGGAATCAATGTCAGATACGTAGTACATGGATAATGCGTTCCAACTCTTCTTTGGCTGGAGGGCGAATCCAAAAAGGCCCACTTAAAGTACTTGGATGCAAAGCACTTACCTCTACACTCCAAAGCTCTCCATCTCATGATCACAAGTAACGTAGCCTGTGGGTGAGCAAACAATTTTTCTCCGAAGAAGACTTATTCGTTATCAACACATGCTGAGGAGAACATTAGTCAGATATCAGGGAAATAGTAGCTAATTACATGGGGCACACATATGCAGGGAAGGACTCAAAACTCAGCTACGACTAATTCATTGCTTTCATTCTTGCTTCTAAAGTTTTTGAACTTGGTGCTGAGTATAAGTGTAAAATCCGTAAAAATTCGAATACGTATAACATTGAAATAGTTAAAAGATCGTAATAAAATCTCCGAACATATCCAGTATAAATTTATATTAAAAGAAATAATCATGTTAAAATTAAATTACAGAAAATTCTTGAATAAATAATAAAATAAATTAAAATTATAAACTTAATATTATTCAATAAAAATTCTAAGTAAATATTCATGCTCGAAATAATTCAATTAGTTTAATTATAAAATTTTATATTAAAACATTAACATTTCTAAATTTGTATAAATTATTACACAAGATGGATGAACCCGAAAATTCAAAACTTAACTATATATATATAGGAGCTCACAATCTGACCTCTAGAAAGTTCATTTCCACAGTTTCGTCGAATCGTCCACTGAAAACGTAAAAGTGCGAGAGAGCTAGAGATTACAGACGAACAAAAGGAAAAGGAAAAAAAGAGAAAATGCGAAGAAAAAAATCCATGGATTGTGTGTGCAACGTCCAAATCGCAAATAAACCTACAAAACTAGACTAGCTTTATATAAAAAAAAAATTATTTTTAAAATTTAAATACTATTTTAATATGTATATGAATATATATATATATTAAACTTAAAAAATAACTAAAATACCTAAAAATATACTAAATAGGATAATATTAGTTATAAGTACTACATAATAGTATGGTTTTCTTGTGTTTTTAAAAGAAGATAATTATTTTATGTTTTACCCAAGAATTATTACAAATAATCAAGAAAAAATAAAATCTAAATAAGTAAGAAGTTTATGATATACTGTTTTGATATGATATATAATTTGACTGTATTTGTATATATATATTTGCTACTATGAATTTCGTGTGAAATTGTCGTGTCCGAGTTCCGTAAGCGTGTTGGGCGAATCCGGCAAGGGAGACGAATGGAACGAAGACAAACGGTAGGCAAGTAAAATTTTTATATAATATTATTTATATATATATATAAAAAGAAAAGAGCATAAGGTGACGTCTTTGCTTTAGGGGAAAGAAATATATATATATATATATATATATATATATGTATATATATATATATATATATGTATGTATTCATAGTAAATATATAATAATAAAAAGTAAAACATGATTTATCGATTGCGGATAAATTTCGGAATTCTTTTAACCTATTTTTCATTAATTGTGATTTTAGGAGTGTTATTTCATGATTGTAAATGCTTAATGTTTTTCTGTATTTTTGCCATTGATGTGATTATATCTTACATGATCGCCTCGAAATAATAAATTAATTATTTTAGCTTAAATAAAACTTGACACGCATTACACAAGACATTGCATTGTGTTGAAGGTCATCACTGCTACAAGGCACATCGAAAGTAATCGGAGAAATACTATTCTGCCAAGTGCGAACTAAGTGATTAAGATTATCAGGTCTTAACAATTCCGAGTTTGTTCTGTCTTTAAAGGTACTTATTACTTAGTGTGTGAGTAACACTTGAGCTTATGATATTGAAATTAAGACACAATTCCTAATAAAGAGATAAAAGTAATTAATTGAGTGTGAGATCCAGGCATTGATGATATGATCTAAATCCTTAACTCAAGGTTAAAGGGGCATAAACCTTAGACTTCATACTGGTTATCAAAAGACCGGATGCTATGTTGCATTCATATAATTGCACATGCATAGTATATGATTTGAAAACTTGTTTGAAATTGTTTGTGCGTGTAAACAGTATTGAGATATTGTACTCTTATCTCACTAGGCTATTAGCTCACCCTTTTACAGATTTTGCCTTGCAGGATGTGATTATCTAAACTTCTTTAAAGGACATCATAACAAGGTATGTATAATTGTCACAAAACTCTAGGAATAGGGGCAAGATGGAGAGATAGTGAGAACATCTTATATAATTTAATAAACTCAGAAACTTAAAGATTTGTAAATATTTAATCTGATTCAAAGGGATCTTAGTTGTATTTATTTTATATGAGACCTAGATGAGGCCCTCTTCTGAGACATATGTAATGTTTCTATTGAATACTAAACATATTCTATTTGAGAAGCATTCGCTTAGTTAATTATTATGATTTAACAAATTAATTTGTATTGATTTGAGATGCTTCATGATTGTTTAGTATAGACTGACAACCATGATGGATTGTCACGAATTGGGTATCTTACGCATCGTGACAATAAGTACACACCTGATTTTGCAACGCCTTTTAATTACTATATTAAAATAAAAGATTCTTTTAGTTACAAATAAAAGGTTTATTGCATATCTTTTTAAAATAAGATTATGCACAATGTCAATTAAATTTAAATAAAAAAGACTTTAAGAAATTACTATAAAAGGCTTCTACTTTTTAAGATCAAATCATGTACGATGTCAATTAAATTTAAATAGAAAGGAGTATATGAAATTAATATAAAAGTTTTATGCTGCTACTTTATAAGACCAGACAACGCTTTTGATTTAAGGATAATTACGGAATATTGCGGAAAAAATATCGTAACACCAGAAGACGGCACACGGTTACATGATTTTTTTTTTTTTGTAAAAAAAAAACGACAATTTTATGTCGTCACGTGGTCACGGTTTCCGTACTTATTTATACTCAGAGGGTTCCCATTTCTGTAAGCACACAAGGGCAGAAGGTCAAAGTAGAGAAAAGACTCTGGAAGGAGCTCGAAGCACCTGAGACGAGGTTGAGAGTTAAACGGGGAGGAAATGAGATGGGCCATAGCACTGCACGGAGGAGGAGGCGGCATAGCACTCTCTCTCCCACCGGAACGCCGCCACCCTCGAGAGGCCTGTCTCCGCCACTGCCTCCAACTCGGTGTCGATGCTCGCAAGTCCAAAGCTCCACCCTTGGACATTGTTGAACTCGTGGTAACAACATAACATAGCAGAAACTGCGATCATTTCTTTCTCATGGGTACGTCCCTGTTGGTTTTTTTTTTTTCTTTTTCATATGTTTGAGGTGTTCATTTGATGCCTTTTTGGCTTTTTTGCGAATCGTGATTGTTGGAAAACAGCCCGCACTTCAATGCTGGCAAGGGTTCCATCTTGACCTGCAATGGCACAGTTGAAATGGAAGCTTGTATTATGGATGGAAATACAATGAAATGTGGAGCTGTTTCTGGGCTCACCACCGTTGTTAATCCCATATATCTAGCACGACTAGTTATGGAGAAAGACCTCACAATTATTTTGCATTTGATGGAGCGGAACAGTTTGCAAGGGAACAGGTAAGTATGGATATTCACATGCACCCTTTTTTCAGTTAAAAAGGAATTACTTAAAAAAACTTTAAATGAGGATGCACAACAAGACATTAATATGGGCTTTGTAAGTTCCGCTACAACATACCAGCATTATTGTCATAATGGATGAAAAGACGAGAGTTCATTATGTTAAATGAATTATTCAAAATAAGTTAGGACAATATATGTTTACAAAGATTTGGTTTGTTAAAATTAAAGTTTATCTTTTTTATTTTCAGAATTATCTTTTCTAAGTTTTGCATCTTTACAATATTCAAACAATATAAATATGAATGAAAAACAAATCTTTTTATGAGCTGCAAATTCATATCTTGAAAACTTGGATTTCTTTGCCAACAAAAGTGTATCAAAGCAAGCAAAAAATTAGGAAAATAGCTCCAGGTATGATCCTACTTCTACGACAGCATCCAAAACGTGAAGGAACAAGCAAGAAGTCATGGCAGCAAGCAATGGTTCAGGAGGGAATTCTCAACCTTTGATTCCGATCTTCAAAGGACAAAACTATCGGTTCTAAAGCTTGAAGATGAAGACGTCGTTTAGGTCCCAAGAGTTTTGGGATTTCGTGGAAAACGGATATGCGGAAGGGAATGGTGAACCTAATGCACAATTGCAAGAAAATCGCAAGAAAGATGCAAAGGCCTTATTCTGCATACAACAAGCTCTAGATGATGAAATCTTTCCACGAATTGCAACAGCAAACACATCCAAAGAAGTGTGGGAAATATTGAAACAAGAGTACTTAGGTAACAAAAGGTAATCTAAGTAAAGTTACAATCCCTCCGCCGCAACTTTGAAGTTTTAACCATGCTTGAGAAGGAATCTGTGCAAGCATATCTAGCTAGAGTGTCTGAGATTGTAAGTAAGATGAAAACATATAGTGAAGAGATTAGTAACGAAACCATAGTAAGCAAAGTTCTAAGGAGCCTAATGAAGAACTTTGATCATGTTGTTGCTACAATTGAGGAAGTGGAGGACCTATCAATTTACACCTTTGATGAACTAATGAGTTCACTAATTGCTCACGAGGATAGACTGAATAGGCCTACTAAAAAGGGTGATGAAAAGACGTTCTAACTATAGAGGAAAGTGTTGGTTCCAATTAGATTAATCAAGAGGGGGATGAATTGATTAATTACTTAAAATTTCAATTTTTGCAAATTATCCAAAGTCTCTTAACTAACGAAATGACGTGAGCAACAAAAATGAAAAATAATAATGTGCAATAAATAAAATGAGTAGAGAAGAATAAAATGCTCAGAGATTTATAGAGGTTCCGCCTCGAGCGTCAGTCCTCTCTTCCAGCTCCATGCCGGCGTCCCGGTTGTCTTTACCGGTTATGTTTCAATATATCAATAAAATTGAGAGTATACAAAATAAGCCTCTTCAAGGCGAAGTCTCACTACCGAGTCTCTCTAGCTTCTTCACTAAGCTAATCACTCAAACTACAGTGATGAAACAACTCTCAATTCCTCATACAAGAAAGGAATCACAATAACAATGAGGAATATCAAATTTCCTCTACAAATCGGATCACAAGTGTAAGAATATTTTTGCGCCTGAAGATGTATGAGCTTTTTAACTTTTTGTGTGCTTGATTCTAAAAAAATGTTATATATATTCTTCAGCTGAACATCCCTTTTTTATGTAGAAGACATAACGATTACTTTTCTGGAGAATATCTTGTAACATTCATGGAGTTCCATGTGATAAGCTTGGATTTATTTTTGAAATTTTATATTTCAAAAATAAGTTGAACTTGTTGGAGAAAAAACCTGCATTCCCGTGATATTTTGATGAGGATAAGCTTGGATAAACTAGTTTGACCGAGATCTTCCTTGGAGATATTCTTTGGATCAAGTTTATTGAAGATATCCCTCACATTATGGAACCTTATCTTGATATCCCATCTGTTGTGGAACCATATCTTCATGTAACAACCATATTTCTAATTCAAATATGTCCTTATCTTTGTAACTGCTGGATCTCCCAAAATATAGCATAAATACCTAGATTTAAATCTTGATAAAACCTATAAATCTTATACGATCTCACTTTAAACCCTGTTAAAATAAAAAATTGAATAATTCATGGCAGGTCATTTCACTTGGAGACAGTTTTGATCACCTT
The DNA here is from genome assembly GCA_037954665.1 of Laguncularia racemosa. Classification (NCBI taxonomy): domain Eukaryota; kingdom Viridiplantae; phylum Streptophyta; class Magnoliopsida; order Myrtales; family Combretaceae; genus Laguncularia; species Laguncularia racemosa. Next base: position 9,932 of record JBBMOL010000939.1, on the reverse strand, counting down.
GAACGGAGATTCAACCTTGTCAGATTCCTGAGAAGAAAATTATATTGAGAAAACAACAAAGCAAAAAATTTATTACTGACTACATTGCTCCATCAGAGTTTCCTATTTAATATCATTGTGTGCAAAGTGGCAAAGGAGATTTTGGGATATCCCTCCGATACAATGAAAGGGACTGATACCACTCAAGGAAACTAAGAATAAATGCTTTAATTCACAGTATGATTTATTTAAGTTTAAATCTAATAAGATGTCAAAGAATGCTTTTAACAGGGTTTACAGCTATCACAAATGATCTTGCATCACTTTGGAAAGAACTTCCAGATACCAGATCTTGTGAGGAAAATATTGAGATATTGCCACCATCTTGGGATGCAAAAGAAAACTGCTATAGATGAAGCTCAAGACCAAACAAGTTTAACTCTCAGTCAATTGAGAGAAAAGCTCATGGCATATGAGTCACACATAAAGACACGCAAAGAGGAGAAGACGGTACCAAAGGATTTGCATTTAAAGTCAGAAATAAGCAAAATGAAACTGAAACAGATGATAGCGACGATGAGAAAGAAGAGACATCATCTTCTACACTAGACTCAACCAGGCTGCTCATAAGCCAAAGAGGTATAGAAGTTTAATGTTTTCAAGAAAAAAGTACTGAATATAAGCATAATGAAGCAGAAAAGCGTACAAGAGAAGAAAAGAAGAAAGAAAAAGGGAGAATCAATGTTATGAATGCAAAAAGTCAGGACACATCAAATAACGAATGTCCAACACTGATCAAGAAAATGGAAAATTAAAAAAGAAAAGTAGAGCAATGCGACGCGCGACATGGAGTGATTTGAGGATACAAGAGACAAGTTCGAGAATTCAAAGAAGAAGAGGATGAGGCAAATCTGTGTTTAATGGCTAGTTTCTAAGGACATTATGAATCTTATTAAAGATGTAACTGAAATCTGACATGCTAGTGAAATGAGTAAGCTACTAAATGGCACTAGAAAGGGCTGATGCAAAATTAGCTAAGTATGAAAATGAAATAAAAGCTCTTAGAATGAGCAGGAGGTAGTAAAAGCAAACAATTTGTTACTTGCGGATGAAAATGCTATCTTGAAACAAGAAAATGAATCCATGCATGTGAGGTGATAGAGAACTAAGAATAGAAAATCAACGACTTGAGCAGAAACAAGTAAAAATGAAGGATAGATTGATGAATTGTCAAATTCGTTGAAAACTACCTTTAAGAAATGTGATGAAATGATAAGAAATTGACCATGGTATTTCTTCACAAAGAGCTTGGAATGAAAAACATGGGTTTAGGATAGAGCATGGTTCGAGTTCAAATCGAATCAAAATACATTTGTAAAGCTAACAAGTCTTAACTGATAAATTCAAAGTAAGAGTACATTTCGAATACTAAATATTGTTAAAAGAGGAAATACCAAAGACTTTTATAGAAGTTATTCTTGACAAGAAGTATTCCACACAATGGGTACTACAGAAATAAAAACCAGAATTATAACAGAAGTTAACAAACTAGAATTTCCAAATAGGTAACATGACAGGTATAGGAAATTTATTCTTATCATGCTTCTTCTGTAATAAATTTGTCATATTGAGAAATTTTGCTATTGATAAAAGAAATAAGCTCAGTAGTCAACAAGTAAAACGAAGAAATCAAATGACATACTTTGAAGGGCCCAATCTATGACTTGGGTCCTAAAATACTTAATGCTTTCCGCCTTTGTACAGGCATGAAAGCTAAAATAAGAGGAAATTGTATTTGGATAGTGGATTTCTAGACATATGATTGGAGATGCTTCATTGTTCAATGAGCATAACTTGGGAAGAAAAAGGGTATGTAAAGTTTGGAGATGATAGTAGAGGTAAAATAATTGCCACTGGAACGATGAGTATGCTATTATCTTATTGAAATGTATATCTTATGCACGGTTTAAAACATAATTTACTTAGATAGTCAGTTATGTGATCAAGGTTATAGGATGATTTTGATCAAGACAAGTGCTATGCTTTTTAATGAAAATGATGAAAGATTATTTGAAGTAATTAGGAAAGAATATCTATCCTATAAAACCAGATGAAATCAATAATGATTGTTGCTTAATTTCTTTGACTGATCATGTTTTTGCTTGGCATAAACGACTAGGATACTTAATTTTAATCACCTAGAAAAATTCTCTAAAAAGGATATTATTAAAGGATTACCTAAAGATAAATATTAAACAAGAAGTGAAATGTTATACTTGCTTAAAGAATAAAATGGTTTTCTGTTTCTCCATATAAAGTAAAAATGTAATCTCAACTAAGAGACCACTTAATTATTGCATTTTGATCTTTTTTGGACCTACTAGAGTCTTAAGCTTGGGGAGTAATTAATGGACTTGTTATTTTTGATGATTTTCAAGATACACTTGGATTATATTCGTTGTGACACAAAAGAGATACGCTTTGAAATCTTTTCAAAGGTTGCAAACATCAAGTACAAAATGAAAAAGGTGGGGGTTTTTCATTAATTAGTCTTCGAACTGATCATGGAACAGAATTTCAAAATGCAAGTTTTTAATTTTTTGAAGAACATGGAATATCTCATAATTTCTTAGCTCCAAACACTCCTCAACAAAATGGAGTAGTGGAATGCAAGAATAGCGCGTTTACAAGAGATGACAGATTTATGTTAAATGAGAGTGGAATTGCTAAGTATTTTTGGTCAGAAGCAGTTCCTACAGCTTGCTATATCATTAATAGAGTTTTCCATTCGACCTATGACATCAAAGACTGCTTATGAGATTGTTTTCGAGGTAAGAAACCTAACGTCATATTTTCATATCTTGGGATCCTAAACGCTTTGTGAAAAAGAATCCACTCAACCTTGGTAAGTTTTGATAAAGATTCGAAGAAGCTATTTTCTAGGATATTCTCTAAATAGTCGTGCTTATCGTGCTTTTCCAATAATTCATCAAAAAACAATTGAAAGAATCTATAAATGTTAAGTTTATTGAGGATTTAAAGGATGTTGATCTGATGAAGAAAAAGACTCAATTCTAAAGCAGAAGTTAGTTCAGACCTAAAGTTAGAATCACCGCTATAAACATTCTAGGATCTGATCATCCAGAATCGTATTTCGAGGCAAATACCGAAGGTACTCAGAAGCTGTAAGATCTGAACAAGAGGCTTCTAAATCTTGGATGTATAAGTCTGCACATCCTTCCTGAACCAAATAATAGAGATATACAATCGGGTGTTAAATCAAGAGCTAAACTACAAATCTTGAAAATCATTTTGTGTGTAATCTGAATGAACCTAGTAATTATTGAAGAAGCATTGAATGATGCTAATTGGATTATATCTATGCCAAGAAGAATTAATCAATTTCAAAGAAATCAATGTATGGAATTTAGTTCCAATACCCTAAGGGAAGTCTAAAATTGGAAACTAAATGGGTTGTTTAAAAATAAATTAGATGAAGAGGGTAAAATTATAAGAAATAAAGCAGGGGAAAGATTAATAGCAAAAGTTTATTCACAAGAAGAAGGAATAGATTTTGATTAAACAATGCCACCTGTTGCTAGACTAAAGCAATACGTTTAATGCTTGCATATGCAGTCTTATAAGTATTTTAAAAGTTTTTTTTCAAATGGATGTAAAAAGTTTCATTTTTAAAATGGTTTTATTAAGGAAGAAGTTTATGTGGAACAACCACCTGGTTTTGAAGATCCTTTCAAAATCAGGACTATGTATTAAATTAAATAAAGCTCTATATGGTTTAAACAAGCTCTAAGAGCTTGGTATGAAAGATTGATTAAGTTTTTTTATCTCTAAAGTTTTTCATAGAGGAAAGTTGACACAACTTTTTTCTGAAAACTTTTGATAAGATATCTTAGTTTTACAAATATATAGGATTATAATTATCTTTGGATCACTAAAGAATTGTTGTGTCAAGAATTTGCTAAGACCATGCCAGGCAGAATTTGAAATGTCAATGTGGGGAGAGTTTGACATTCTTTTGGAATTCATTTTTTTTTCTTCAAATAAACAAACAAAGGAAGGAATTTTTTGTTCATCAAGAAAAATACACAAAACAAATATTGAAGAAATTTGATATGATGGATGCAAAAAGTTACAACACCTATGAGTACTTCATCAAGGTATAGACTCTGACTTAAATGGAAAGAAGTAAGTGAATAACTTTATAGTATTCTTATAGTTCTTTATTTGTATTTGACTGCATCTAGACTTGATATTTTGTTCAGAGTGTGTTTGTGTGCTGATATTCAAGTGTGCACTAATAGAAATTCAATTTATCAGTTGTAAAGCGAATTTTCAAATATCTAGTTAATACTTCAAAATTAGGCATATGGTACCTAGAAAACAGAATTTTTGATCAATAAGATGTTCTGATGCAGATTTATGCTGGATGTAAAATTGATAGAAAAACACATCTGGTACTTGTCAATTCCTAGTGATAAAATTATATCTTGGCTTAAAAAACAAAATTCTATTGCTCTATCGGCAGAAGAAGTTGAATATGTTTCTTTTGGAAATTGCTGAGGCACAATTTTTATGGATACAAACAACAATTGGAAGGATTATGAAAAATTTTAAAACTATGCCAATAAAATTGACAACACGAGGAATAAATTTGACAAAAAATCCGGTAGCATCATTCTAGGTCAAAGCATATAGACATTAGACATCATTATTAGAGATCATTGCATAATGGAGATATAAATGTGAATTTGTGTCAACCGATAACAATTTTGCAGATATTTTTACTAAACCTCTTGAAAAGGTAAAATTTGAATTTATTAGAAATAAATTAGGAATTTGTAACCCCTTTTGATTCCCCCCCCCGAAAATATTAAAAATCTTTATTTCATTTAAATATTATTTCTTTACATTCGTTTCTTCCTTCTCTAAATCTCTCCTTCGAAATCTGTTCTTTTTCTGTCTCTTTATTTTCCTTCTCTCTCATTGCAACTCTAGATGGCAGCCTAAATCTCAGAACGCCTCAAACAAAAATCATTCAAAACAAAATCATCAAACAACCTTTAGTGATTCATGATGAATCTTCAAATATTCTTCGGACAAAATATCAAGAACCTTCAATAAATATATCCGAGTTCCCATGATATCCGAATTTATCAAAGGTTCCAAGAAATTTTCAAAAGAAAATGAGCTGCATCGTCTTCAAAAGGAAAAGAAACGGCTACTCAAGAAACCTCTCCGCTCAGAAAGCATCCAAGAAGCAAACGAAATAAGGAATGTACCAAGTCTGAAACCCTCAAATTCAAAATCTCTTCGAAAGAAGAAAACATGAGTGTGTTTCTGTAGTTTTGTGTATTTTAATTTCTTTACAAGTAATGGATTTTACTGGAATGAACTGCTAGAACCCTAGGATGCAGTGAACTTTGCTCTACTCAAGTTTCTAGTTTTATGGTGAGTGTGGTCAAAGAATTTTATGGAAGTTAAGACCATGCGCAGGGAATGTTTTAGTTTCCAAAGTATGTGATCAAGACATTTCATTTCTATGGCAGATGTAAATTAAATGTCTACATCTACATGATGTAAATGATGGTTTATGAGATTACGAACATCCTAGGAATGATCTGTTTGCTACTCAAATGAGGCTTACAAATGGATTATGGAAAAGAAGTAATGAATCATTGATTTCGAGTTGTTATCCTCTAATCATACATAAGATAATTGATGAATGTCTATGTCCAGGAAGGGCATTGCTACTTCAATGTCCATATAACAAGCTCAATTATCTATGCAGATGATTAACAAAAAAGAATGTGGACATGGCTTCCAGAGTCATTGATCAAATTTGGAGGAATAAAGAAAGTTTGTGGTATTTGGAATATATTGATGCATTATTTGTGTTTAAAGGGATAGTTTTTGCCTACCACTCTTCTGAACTATTAAGTTAAAAATGATAGGTAAAGAAGTTTTTCCATCATATGGTCTCATCTTTGTTAAGGATTTTTTGTGGTATGCGAATGAGGTGACATTTTGTCCATCAAAAGCATATGAAAAGAATAGTTCCTTGGAATATCTATTCAAGAAGAGGTGCAGAACCAGTTCAGAAGCTAAATAGAGTGAAACAGATCATAGGAAGAAATCATATGCTGATGAGCTGGGAAGATGGAACAAACTAAGTTATATCCAATTTGATCTGAACAAATAAAGAATGTTGTTCGAGAAAGTTTGAAACATGAACTATCGGATTCGTTAAGACAACTTTTGGAGAAATGAAGTTCTTCCAAAGTCTAATCTAAGGATACTAGAATCAATGGAACACAAGTCAAACAAACTTCTGATATTCTTTCTGATATCAAGAAAAATTCTAAGAAAATGTTAACCGATCACCATCACTATAGAATTCACTATGATGAATTTAATTGCGAGAGCAAACAAATTTATCAAAATGTGAATTTGCCGTTTGGATAAATTTTCTCACAGTGAGGAAGATTGGAGATTCAGTTGACTAACTCTTTAAGACTTTGGGACTCCAAGACGAATAAAACCTCCCAATCTGTCACAATTCTCATGGTGAAATCAACTCTTCTTATTCCAACAAATTTCAGATTATTTCTCTCTGGCACTCAATCATCGACTATAAATACTTCACCAAGAAACCTCGTCAACTGAAACATTCCTGCCACTTCCCATCTACCTCTCGAGTCACAGATCCAGAAAATATTAGTCTTTAACTTAAATTTGTTTTTTCGAATCAAGTTGTAAAGACTTCTTTTTTAGTTTTATCATCGATTAAGGGGGAAGATATCCTTTTGCTGTAAACAAAAAGGGGGAGAATGATTCCTATATAAAAAAAAATTTCAATACCGTTGCAGCTTATGAATATTCTATATTGCTTATAAGTGCTTATGTTCAATATGTTAATACGTTTATAATGATTCTATTGTGCTTGAGATTCTGTTAATAGGGAAACTTGAGATTCTGTTATAGGAATATATGCCTTAAACATGAAAAGTTATGTAATATTTTTGATTATCTAATGGTGTTTTGTTAGATCAAAAAGGGAGAATGTTAATGTTAGGGAGAATGTTTAAGTCTCTAATTATTTTTGATGGGTAACAAAAGAAGGAATAATTGTTAAGGAAATAAAATGTTTACGCTTGTTAAAGCTCTTTCAAAGATAGCAACATAAGTTTTCTAAAGTTTTGAATAAAGGAGACAGAAGCTTTGTTCAGAACCTTCCATAAGTGTTATCTAAACTATTTTTATTCTTGATAGAAGGTATTTCAGAAGTTGTGTAGTGTATCCGTAGTTATCGTGTTAACTTTCAGAAAGCTCTTTCAGAACCTCATAACAGGAGGACAGTTGACAAGTTTGTTTCATAAGCACTTTCAAAACCTTCAAACAGGATGACAGTTAATAGTTTGCTTTCAGAAGCCCTTCAGAACCTTTCATGTTTTTTACAATTTTTCCAGATTTACGTCAATTTATATCGATAGTTTTAATAAATTTCAAAGGCCTAGCCTCCACGTGCAAGTATATTGGGTAACATACTTGATGTGTTTTACTAAAGTAGGATTTTAATATCAAAGGTTCATTTTTTTATTTACATAAAGTTTTACAAGATTTTATAAAAGATTTTCATTTTGTCATAAAGTGAGATCATATAAGATTAACAAAGTTTTATCCAGATTTAAAGTAGGATATTTGTACTAATTTTGGAGATCCACAGTTATAAAGATAAGGATAATGATATGGTTGTTATATCAAGATATGGTTCCACAATGTGAGGGATACCTTCAACAACATGATCCAAAGATATATAGCAAAGAAGATCTCGGTCAGAACTATTATCAAGCTTTATCCTTATCAAGAATATCATGGAATGCAGATCTTCTCCAACAGATCCAACTTATTTTTGATTGAAAATCAAAAAATAAATTCCAGATTATCACGTGGAAAGTAGCCGTTATTTTTTCTCCATATATAAAGTGTTTAATTCAAATGAAAAAAAGTGTGTGGAGAACGTTGAGTAACAACAGAAAAGAGAAGAGAACGATGTTGAAATAAAAATGACACACGAGAAGAAAAGACTCATACATCATCAAGCAAAAATCTTTACATATACATGTGATTAGAGGAAATCTGATATGCCTCATGATGTTTGTTTGAAATTCCTTTCGTGAATAAGAATTGTTTGTTGTTTCCATCACTGTAGTTGCGTGATTATCTTTAGTAAAGAAGCTAGAAAGACTCAACAGTGAGACTTTTCCTTAAAAGAAAAAAAGAGGCATATGATGTATATCTTCCAATTTGTTGGATATAGTGAAACACAACCGGACCCCGGCGTGTAGCTGTAAAGGAGACTGACGCTCGAGGCGGAACCACTATAAATATCTGAGCATTCTATTCTTCCTCTACTCATTTTATTTACTGCACATTATTGTTCTTCATTATTGTTATTCAGGTGATTTTATTAGTCGAAAGTTTTAATTGATTTGCGAAAAGTGAAACTTTAAATAATTAATCAATTCACCCCCCCTCTTAATTAATCTAATTAGGACCAACAAATAAAACAAGTCATAACAAAACTGAGTGGCTCTCCTTTCAGTTTAATTTCCTTTTCAAAATAATTTATCCTAAGGCTTCTATATCCTTACACCCCTTTGTGGAAATGTGAATCAAGTTGATAAAGGTCAATTCTCCTTTAGTGTAACTTGGTTCCTTCTCTTGTAGAATCCATGACTAGTCCTTGCAAAGCTTCACTCATCTACTTAGCTCTAGCTCGAGTCATTAGGCCCCAATATCATGTAGTGGGTCATTGGACTTCGGTTCATTCCCTTTTGATGCTAGTCGATCCTCATCATTCCCTCTTTCTCAAAAAGATTCGTCATTGAATTACTTGTATCATAAAGAGTAAGGTCAGAAACATTACAAGTTGCGCTTATATTACCATAGTGACTGGGTAAGTCAATCTTGTAAGCGTTATCATTGATGCGCTTCACGACTTGAAAAGGTCTATCTCCCCTAGGATGCAATTTAGACTCCGTTGCTCGGCAAATCTCTCCTTCCTCAAATGTACCCACACCTAGTCTCCTGGATGAAACATAATCTTTACACGTCCCTTATTAGCTTGACAAGCATAGTGCTCGTTTTTTCTTCTCAATGTTGGTCCAAACCTAAGCATGCAATTCCCTAACAATTTTTGCCTTTTTCTTTTCGTTAAGGTCAACAAATTCGTTAGTAGGCAAAGGAAAAATATCTAATGGAGTCAAGAGGTTAAAGCCATATACAACCTCAAATGAAGAATGCAATGTAGTGGAATACACTGACCTGTTATATGCAAATTCTACATGTGGCAAGCTTGATAAGTTGTAAAATGCCCTTATCTAGAGTAATGAAATTGTGCTTATTGTTGAATTTTTAGATGATTTGTTGAAGAAAAGGGTGCTTAATGTAATGAATGTTAATTTCAGGATCTTCTAGAGTATTTTGGAGCTAAGGGAAGGAGTTTTGAAGAGTCAAAGCAAGTTTGAAGGAATTGGATTCATTACATGTGAAGAAAGAAATTCTGGAAAGTACACAAGCAAGATACATGCCCATGCACTTTGCTGTTTTACTTATGTATACTGAAGCGGATTTCTGGAAAGTACACGAGCAAAGTACACGCCCATGTATTTTGCTTGTGTATCTAAGTTTTGCTTCTGTTCGATGACGTTTCAAATACACGATCAATGTACACTCCCATGTACTTGCTCGGTATATTCACATAAGGACAACTTGAAGCAAGCATGAGATACACGAACGAGATACACTACTTATGTATCCGGTCGTGTATATATCCAATCGGGGTAACATGTATAAATAGACCTTCAGTTCGCCCTAAGGGGGAGGTTACGAAAATTTTTCATTTTCTCTCCTCTCATAAAAAGTAAGGGGAA
>JBBMOL010000938.1:40000-57232 GCA_037954665.1 Laguncularia racemosa | reverse complement strand
TTCCTCTAGCTCCCGAAAAAGACATTTATAAACTGGATTAAAGGGGGTCGGTCATCCTAAAATTAGGATTCATTTCTTGTCGTAAATATTCATTTTGTAGCATACCAATACCTCAATGGATTGGCGTAATTTTTCGACTGCGTGTACATTCCATAATGATGGTGTTTTTCTAAAATCAAACTTTGTTGTTCAGACTCTTGTACTAACCATCTCTTAGAGATCGTTAAAGATCATAAATTTAAAATGGATGTAGCAGTGCTTGCTGGAAACCCAGAGTCTTTACTTGATCCAAATGTGTGATGTAAATGCCATTCCGAAGTGATTATTAATCTGCTAATAACTCTTTTTAATGGCAGTTCCATCTATTACTTTAATTGTGAAAGACTAGATTGACTCGTTCTGCCATAAGTACCTTCCATTTTCCTGCTGTGGAATTCGACAATGAGTTGAGTCAATGATTGGAAAACTTCCTTTTCTCGATCTTAATTCACATAGAAATCCAGGAACTGTGGTCCCGGTAAAATTGGAGAGACCGGACTTTACACCGGTGTCATAGAATTACTTAACTTAGATACCATATGATTAGGTACCGTATGAGCAGGCTCGACAAAACCCTTGTATAGCTTCTTCGATTTCTCGAAAAAGAGAAATATGACCGACAGTTGTTCGAATATATATACAAAGAATTTCCTTTTTCACACTTCTTACTATTAGATAGTGCCCATAGATCTCATGATAGGTACCCAAAGATTCATAGTGAACCTCGATGGGGACTTCCCTTGAAGCAATAAGGCGTTGATCGAGTCGCCACCGGAGCCACAAAGGACTATTTAAATTGATTCTTTTCTGTCGATAAGCCCCAATTGCATCGTAGGAATTACAAAAAAAAGGTTCTTTTTTTTTCCTATACTTATAGTTATTGTCATAAATTCTTTCATTTTGATAGTTTCTGCGATTACATGGATTATACCTATTCGTCCAAATACCTCGGCGATTCCCACTCGTTAATACATATAGACCAATCAGCATATCTTGGGTTGGCACGGAAATGGGATCCCCAATAGCTGGAGACAGGAGATTCATATGAGAAAACATAAGTAAACGAGCCTCCGCTTGAGCCTCCAAAGATAAAGGTACATGAACAGCCATTTGATCCCCATCAAAGTCTGCATTGAATCCCTTACGAACTAATGGATGTAAACAAATAGCACGTCCTTCCACTAAAATGGGTTGGAATGCCTGTATGCCTAATCTATGCAGAGTAGGCGCTCTATTGAGCAATACGGGATGTCCCTGCATAACTTCCTGCAGTATTTCCCATACAATCGGCTCTTTTTCCCGAATTTTACTCTTAGCGACTCCTATGTTCGAAGCAAGATGTTGTCTAATTAGCCCACGAATTACAAATGTTTGAAAAAGTTCTATTGCTATTTCCCGAGGCAATCCACATCGATGTAATGGAAGTGAGGGTCCTACGACAATGACAGAACGACCCGAATAATCGACCCGTTTGCCAAGCAGAGTCTCACGAAACCTTCCCTCTTTGCCTTCAATTACATCGGAAAACGACTTATAAACTTTATTATGACCATCCCTCATCGGTTGTCCGCGGATCCCATTATCAAGAAGTGTATCCACGGCCTCTTGCACCAATTTCTCTTGACACATTACTAATCCCCCGGTGTAGATCTACTTGTTGTTAAGAGATCGGTAAGGGTATTGTTCCGATAGATAACTCTTCTATAGAGTTCATTAATATCCGAGCTCATTAGCTTACCTCCATCTATCTGAATGATGGGTCGTAGCTCGGGAGGAAGAACTGGTAGTAGACATAAAACCATCATTTAGCTATTGAAATTTTTTTTCTTATAGAGGTCACTTGTATAGGACCAACTGGGGCATTGGGCATGGTCTAAAAGATTTTTAAAGGGGCTCAAAAAGGTTTCCATTTACGGGCCCGGGGCCCCATAAAGGCCTATATGAACCCTGAAAACCTCAGGGCCCATCCCTCAATTATCTCTTAACCTAGCTATGTTGGGCTTTTTTAACCCTTAAAATTGTAGCTCCCCATATGTATTCCAGCCCCCTTATCCATATCTAGCTATTTTTTTAAAAGGTACAAAACCCTGTCATTGTTCACGCATCACATGTGGATTGCGGATTTCTCATAGTTGGTGCTCCCGCGCATGCAGCAAATTTTTTAGGGGTAAAGGAATTTTTGACCCCAACTACTCGATATAACGATCTATTAGATCGTTGTCCTTAGGCATCCCCGATGAATCCCCCCCCCCCCAAAATCTAAACTGGGAAATTATTTTTTAAAAGGCTTTCACATTTTTTGGTTTTGTATATTCATAATGAAAACCTAAAGGTTTTGGGGCCCCCTCAAGATATGTTTCTGATACTCCCTTTTTCAATTAAAAACCCGTCTTTGCTCAATGGTACAAAACCCCATGTTTTGGGGCCCCCATTTGAAAACGGCCCCTGGTGAAAACAGCAAGCACGATTTTTGGGGGGGTGGTTTTTGGGGGGGGGGGGTTTTTTTTTTTTTCCCCCCCAATTTTTTTAAAAACAAAATTTTTTTTAAAATTTTTTTTTTCCCCCGGGGTTTTTTTTCCCCCCCCCCTTTTTAAAAAAAAACCCCCCCCCCCCCCCTTTATTTTTTTTAAAAAGGGGGGGGTTTTTTTGGGGTTTTTTTTTGGGGTTTTTAAAAATTTTTTTAAAAAAAAAATTTTAAATTTTTTTGGGGGAAAAGGTTTAAAATTTTTTTGGGGGGGGGGGGGGAAATTAAACACTTTTGGGGCCCCATTTTTGGGCCCCCCAATTAATTGGGCCCCCCCCCCGAAAATTTTTTTTTTTTAAAAAATTTTTTTAAAAAAAAGGGGGGTTTTTTTAAGAACTTAAATTTTCGTTTTTTAAAAAAAAAACCCCCCCCCAAATTTTTTTGGGGCTGGTTAGGGAAAAAACCCTGGGGAACCCCCCCAATTTTTTAAAATTTTTAAAAATTGGGGGAAAAAAAACCCCCCCCCCCCCAAAAATTTCCCCTTTCCCCCCCCCCCCCCGGGGGTTTTTCGGGCCCCCCTTTTCCCCTTAAAAACCCCCCCCCCCCAAAAAAAAGCTTTAAAACCCGGGGGCCCCCCCTTTTTTGGGTTTCCCGGGGGTTTTTTTTCCCCCAAAGGAAAGGGTTAAAAAATTTTTTTTTTCCCCAAAAAAAACCCCCCTTTTTTTGGGGGGAAATTTTTTTGGGGGGTTTTTGGGGGGGTTTTTAAACCCTTTTTTTTTTCCCCAAATTTTTTCCCCCAAAAAAAACCCCCCCTTTTTTTTTTTTTTTTTGGGGGGGGGGGGCCCCAAAAAAAAACCCGGGAATTTTTTAAAAAAAAGGTTTTCTTTCAAAAAATTTTTTTTTCTTGGGGGTTTTTTTTTTTTCCCCCCCGAAAGGGGGGGGGGGTTTTTTTAAAAAAAAACCCCCTTCCCCCCAAAAGGGGGGTTTTCCCTTTTTGGGGGAAAACCCCTTTTTGGGGTTTTTTGGGCCCCGGAAAAGGGCCCCTTTTTTTTGGGGTTAAAACCCCCAAAAAAAGGGGGGGTTTTTAAAACCCCCCCCTTTTTTTTTTTTTTAAAAATTTTAAAAAAATTTTTTTCCTTTCCAAAAAAAAAAAATTTTTTTTTTTTGGGGGAAAAGGTTTTCATTAGAGATTACAATCCGGAACAGAATGAGATAATGTTTTTGGCAAGAATGTTAGACCACAAAGAAGCTATCATACCCCTTAAGTTGGGCTAGCCTCTTTTTGGGTTTCATACTTTTGGGATCTTGTTATAATGTATGTTCATGCCTTGCTTTTGGTACTCTCCGGAGGAAAAACAAATCTTGATCGAACCTATATTTGCCCCAGGATACAATCGGCTCATGGAAAACTTCATATGGCTTCGATTTCTTTTAATCTTCGACGAATAGCCACATTTAATGCGGGTCGAAGCATTGGTTGCCTGGCTGGTTAAATGCTGTTAATGAGAATAGTAATTCACTATTCTTAACAATAGGCCCTGGGACTTCTTGGTTCATCATGCAATTGCTACTAGGTTTACATACAACTACATTGATCTTAGTAAAGGGTGCTTTTAGAATGCACGTGGTTCAAAGTTAATGCCAGAAAAAAGGATTTCGGTTATAGTTTTCCGTGTGATGGTCCGGGACGAGGTGGACTTGTGAATTTCCGCTTGGGACGAAATTTTATTTGGCAGTTTTCTGGATGTTAAATACCATGGAGGGTTACTTTTATTTGGCATGGGAAAAACATCACATTATGGCAGGGTAACGTTTCAAAATTTTTAATGAATTTCCACTTATTTGATGGGATGCTAAGAGATTTTTTTTTTTTTTTTTTTTTTTTTTTTTTTTTTTTTTTTTTTTTTTTTTTTTTTTTTTTTTTTTTTTTTTTTTTTTTTTTTTTTTTTTTTTTTTTTTTTTTTTTTTTTTTTTTTTTTTTTTTTTTTTTTTTTTTTTTTTTTTTTTTTTTTTTTTTTTTTTTTTTTTTTTTTTTTTTTTTTTTTTTTTTTTTTTTTTTTTTTTTTTTTTTTTTTTTTTTTTTTTTTTTTTTTTTTACCATTCTGTATACCTTTACCATTCTGTAGAAAGGGGCTATTCTATTTTTTTATACAGATAGGTTATATACAGATAGGTTTAAAGGGGCACATTCAAGTCTTGTATATTCTTCTTTGTCCATTAGTTTCCTCTTCTCTTTATCGCGGGGTAGACCCACTTGGTAGCTCGCAAGGCTCAAAAACCTTAAAAGGTCATGGGTTTTTTCAAATCCCGTCCCTCCGCAATTTTTTTTTTTTGTCGAAAGATTAGGTTTGACTTTGGTAACTAGTAATTAATTACTATTTGTTTTATTATTACCACCCCCTTTTTTCCCTTTTTTTTTGGAGGAGGGAAAACCATTATATTATCACAGTCAATTATACCAAAACCCCTATCCCATTAAATTAAAATACATTTTACTTGACACTTGAACCTGGGCGGATAGCGGGAATCGAACCCGCAGTCTTCTCCTTGGCAAAGAGAAATTTTACCATTCGCCCCTATATCCGCATTTTTTTGTTCTTGACTTGACATGAAGTGTCTGGATAATAGTTATCCCCAACTCGGCAGATACTCATCGATTTCAATTTCGAATATAGAATATATTATTTATTATCATTACAATAACATCTATATGTTAGTAAAATATATAATATAGAGATAGATAGAATTATTATCAAATTTTAAAAAAAAAAAAAGAAAAATGAATTTTATTTATTTTAAATTTCATTTCTTTTTAATTTTTTTATTATTATATTTTCATTTCTATATATATATATATTAGAATAGAATTTTAATTGATTTTATATATATTAAAATAGAATTTAATATATTAGAATAGATTTATTCTAATATAATTATATAAATTTTAATAAATATTTTATTTTCAATTTTAAAATAATTTTTTAAGAAAAAAAGGTTCGTTATTAAAGAAAGTTTGACCCCCATAATTTTTTGTTTTCTTTTAGTTCCATTTGAGGATTTATATTGAATTTTAATATGTCCCCAAAAAACCGAAGAATTCGCGGGAGGGATCATTTATTTTTTGGCTCTGGAAATGAATAGGTTCAAGAGATTGAGAGAATTAAGGATACCCACCAGAAAGAAAAAAAAAAAAAAAAAAAAAAAAAAAAAAAAAAAAAAAGCAACAGCTAATTGAAAGCAATAGTCATGTTTCGAACCCTCCAAGCTACCAAAAAAAAGAATTTACCATTTGTTCCCTCTATAGCCAAAAATTGGAATAAAAATTTGCATCATATCCTAAAAGGATTTTTCCATGAATCCATTGATTTATACGACTTTATAGACCCTTTCCTTTCTGAAGTTGCGGGTATTTTTTGATTACGGAACATGATGGATCATGTAATTTTCTGTATATATAGATTTTGTTATATGTTGATGTTCAGGGGGGGGGGGGGGGGGGGGGGGGGGGGGGGGGGGGGGGGGGGGGGGGGGGGGGGGAATTAGATCTAATAGTTTTGATCTAAATGAAAGAAAGAAAGGAATACTTTTTTTTTAGGATCACCCGATCCTACCGATATGTAGGGTAGTGGAAATCAAATTGATATCTTCAAATTGATTCTTATGTAAAGATCGGGCTCCTGTATCAGTTAATCAGTTAAGGGGGGTCATGGAAAGAACCGGTTCAAAATCACGATCAATTCTTTTTAAAATCCTGCTCGGCTGCACGAGCTCTTCCGCGTGCCATAAATGACCCACGAATAGGAAAATCCTAGAACAAAAGAGAGGTAGTAACCAACTTCTAGGAGATACATAATTGACTGCATTGATCTCGGTAGCGACGCCACCACAGAATTTAAGAACCTAAGGAGCATGAGTCATATTCTGCGGAACGCCGTTCTTGCCAAGGCTGTATGTCTTTTTTCCCCAAAAAGCGAAATAGGCACAAGGAAAGAGAATAAACCGCCCAAAACCAAAAAAAAACAAAAACGGTCCCTACTTAACCGGGCCCTTCCTAAAAAATCAAATAAATCTTTTTCGTCTTTGGAAAAATTTACCAAGGGCTATGGGTCATAGTGTTTTCCCCTATTCAACTACTTAAACCCAATTTTCCGAACACCTAAAGGCATTTTTCAGTGCGTTTTGAGGATTCGATCTTTTAAAAGTAAAAAATTTGATTTGGGCGAAAAATTGGCTCTTTTTCATTTTTAAAGGGTTTTTTAAAAAAAAAAAAAAACCTTTTTTGGGTTCAATAAACCCGAACTAGGAAAAATCTTTTTAACTCGATTCGGTTTTTTTCTTCCTATTCCAAAATAAACCCCCTCAAACCAAATAAATTCCCCTTTTTATGAAAAAATCAATCAATGGAAAATTTTTTTTGGAAAGAATTTTTTTACAGAACAAGAGATTTCCCTTTTTCTCGATATCAGTTGGGTTCCCCCGGACTTCCCTCTTTTCTTGGTTTTTTCCCAAATAACCTTTTTCCTTGAAAATTTTTTTTGTTATTGAAAAAACAATTTTTTTTAAAAAAAAAAACCGGGGATTGAAATTTAAACAACCCATTCCTTTTTTATTACTGCTATTTTCCTTTTTCCCTTTTTTTTTAAAATTGGGTATTGTCCTTTTTTGGGTTTTATTTCCTTTACCTTCAGTTTGAAGGGAAAAAAATTCCATAGTAAAAGGTTTTAAAAGGTGGGGAAGCAAAAAAAATACAATTTGAATTTTTTTTCTATTTATTTCATTTTTTTTATCTGCCCAAAAAAAGGAGAGGAAAGGGAAATTTTTCCAAATTTTTTGTAAATTCCAAACATTTTTAAAAATAGAAAAAATAGGAGTTTTAAAAATTTAAAAAAGGGTTTATTTTTTTCGCACCCCCAAATCACATTGTCGTAAAAAAGATATCGAAAAGTATCGATATCGAAATATTTGGAAAAACGAACCCTGACCCAATAGATAGTTTATCTTTGAAATCGAAATTTTTCCTGTGTTTTTAAACCCCAAAAAAAGATATTGAAAAAAAAAAAATGGTTTCAAAGTTGTTACTTTGAATAAACCGTTCCCCTGTAAAGGGAACGGAATCTTTTTTTAAATTCTTTGAAATATCCTAGGAAAACAAGACCAATGGAATCGGAAATACGACAATTTCCCCCGCGGATTTCCAAAAAAAAATAGGAAAAAAAAAAGGGAACCACTTTTCCAATTTCATCCCCAAACAAATTTTGAAAATCAGAATATTTTGAGATTCAAAAGACGCCTTATCATTATTCCCTTATATAAAAATTATTCATTACATTATATAAAAATAAAAAGTCTTCAACTTGATTTTCGATTTTATAAACTCTAATTACTATAACTCATGATAATAATAACTTTTTCTAATCAATTTTAAAATTATAGAGATAGTTACTTTTTTTTTTATTAAAATATCAACTACAAATAGCAATAATATTTCTATTTTCCGTTCAAATATGAATAATACCTATGAATAGAGTTTCATGAAAAAAAAAAGGGCCCCCTTTTGATTTGAACCGATGACTTACGGGCCCTTACCATGGCGTTACTCTACCACTGATTAAAGGGGCCCCAATTTTTGAATCAAACAAATCACTACTAAAGCAATAAGATCTCTCTAAATCTAAAATATCGATTTTCTATATCTATAGAAAAATCTATATATAAGAGAGATTATAAATCGAAATTCTAGATAGAAATAGATATAATAATTTATCGAAATAGATGATATATATAGATAATTATCTAAATAGATGCAGTAGACCCAGAATAGCTAGTGGCTCATTCAGTAAGGAAAAATTTTATATCCTTAAGGTCGGGTCAAAATTGGATTGATATTACCTACCAATTGCACAAGATCCAAGATATTTCATCGAATCATATGAAAAAGAAATTCCCAAATTGGGCCCCGAATCAAACAAATTCTTTAAAAAAAAGTTTCGATAACTTCTTGATCCCTCTTTCCCAGATTTCAAAATTTCTCGTTTGTTAATTTCTTGGCTTATTCTGGGATAAGAATATTTCTGGAAAGAAGGAGTGAAAACAATGAATGAAAGTGAAAAAACTGGAGTTTAATCTGCCTTCCGGAACAGCTGAATCACTTCTGAAAGGATCCTATACTTCAGTTCGTATACTTCTATTTTCTTTCTATTTCTTTTTTATTTAAATATTTATCTATTTTAAATTTTTTCTAGATAATATAAATTAAATAATAGAGAATAGTAATAATTTTTTTTTCTCGAATAGCGATTAGAATTAAAGATTTATGAAAAGATCTTTCGAGTCTAGTTAGAACATTGCATTCCCATGACAATTTCAAAAAAATGTTCATACTATATCATGAGCATAGTATAGTATGTGGGAGTCGGGGAAATATGCCCCCTCGCTATGGTCCAGGACATCTTCTTTTAAGGGGGCAACGGGGATTCGATTTTTTTTTTAAATTTTAATTTCCCTTTTTAAAGGTTTTTCAATTCCCCGGGGGTTTATGAAAAATTTTTTTCCCAAACCCCTTTTTTTTTTTGCACCCTCAAAGAAAAACCCCGGGGAAAAATTTTAAAATTCTTTGCCTTTTTCCGGGGGCCCAAATTAGAAATTTTTTTTCCCCAAAAAAGAAAACCCCCTTTTTCCCACCAAATTTTTTCCCTTTCAATTCCCGGGGGATATTTTTTAAAATTAAATTTTCCCCCCCAAAAAAATTTTTTTTGGGCAAAATTTTCCCCAAAATTTTTCCCCAAAGCATTTTAAAAATCTTTGGGGTTTTTTGGGGAAAAATTTGAAATTAAAACCTAAAAATTTTCCTTTTTTTAAATTTCTGGTTTTAAAAATTTTTCCCCCTTTTTTTTTTTTGGGAATAAATAATTATTTTTTCTAAAAAATTTTTTTAAAAAACCCCCATTAAAATTGTTTTTCCCAATTTTATAAAGTTTTAAAATTTCCAAAAAGGTTTTTCGATAAAAAATGATTTTTTTTGGTTTTTTTTTAATGAAAAAAAAGGGGATAAAAAATTTTTTTAACGAAAATTTTTGGGGGTTTTTAAACCCCCAAAAAAAGGGTTTTTTTTCAAATGCCCCCAAAAAAAGGGAAATTTTTTTAAACAAAAAAAAAAAAAAAGGGTTTTTTTTTTTTTTCCGAAAAAAAATTTTTTATTTTTTTTTTTTTTTTTTAAAAATTTTTTTTTCCCCTTTTTTTTTTTGGGGGGTTTTTGATTTTTTTTGAAAAAATTTAAGGTTTTTTTGGGGGGGGGCCCCTTCTTTTGTTTTTGGGAAACCCTGATTTTTGTTCATTACTTTTCTTTTGTTTTCCCCAAAATTGATTTTTCTTTTGAAAAAAAATTTTTTTTTTAAAAAAAAATCCCCAAAAAAAATTTTTTTTTAATAAAAAAAAAAAAAATTTTTTTTTTTTTTCCCCAAGCCCCCCCCTTTTTTATTTTTTTTTTTAACCCAAAAAATTTTTTCTCCTTTTTTAAAAAAAATGGGGGGCTCCCCTTTCTTAAGGGAAAAAATTTTTTCGGTTTTTTTCAATTGGGAAAAATCCACACCTAATGGTTTTTTTTTAAAAGGGGTTTATTAAACCTTAATAAAGGTTTCAAAAAAAGGGTAGGAAGCCTTTTAACCCCTTTTGGGTTTTTTATCCAGAAACCATTTATTCGATATTTTAAAAAATTTGGGGTTTTTTTTTTTTTCCCCCAATTTTTTTTCCCCCAAAAAACCCATTTTTTAAAAAATTTCACAAAAATCCATTTTTGGTTTAAATTTTTTTAAAAATATATTTTTTTTGTTTATTTTGGGGGATTTTTCCCCAAATTTTTTTGGGGAAAATTTTTTGGGTTGAATATCCATTCGGGAAAATTTTAAATTTTTCCTTTAAGTTTTCCCTTTTTTAAAAATTTTCCCTTCAAAAGGAATTTTAAGCCAAAAAGTTTTCCCCAAAAAAAACCCCAAAAAAATTTGGAGATCCTCGGGTTTGGATTGTTCCTCCAAATTGTAGTCCCAAGTACTCTTGAGAGCTCTAATTGACCCGATTTAAAAAAGCATTTCTTGAAAATGAGAAACCCCAAAACCCCCCAGACCCCAAAACCCTCCATTTCCTACTCGTTCCCCCCCTTTTGCCCTTCCCTTAAGGGGTTGTTGTGTAAAAAGTCTGTCCATGGAACCCCCTGTATTTTTCATCAATTTGATAAAATTAATTTTAAGATAAAGGTTTTCCCTATTAAAAGGTTTTTAAAAAGGTTTCCCGTTTTTCCCCAAAATTTGGTTTTTCCCGGTTTTGGTTCAAATCCCCAAGGTTGTTTTTGGCTTCTTTTTCAAAACCTTTTTTTTCAAACCCTCTTCTTTCTTATAAAAAGGTATTCGAAATGTTTTAAAAGCCCCCCGTTTCCCCCAAGGGGTTTTAAATATCTGTCCTCTTATTCGTGAGGGATCCAAATGGATTGGATATCAAAGGTTTAAACTTGAAAATAGGTTTTTTGGTTTTTGGTGTCCCCTTTTTCCATGTCTTCCAGCTACTTTTCCCCTTTTTAAATTTATTTTTTTAAAAAAAAATTTTCCCTTTTTTAAAACCCCCCCTTTTTCTAAACCATTCCCCCCCCCCCCCCCTTTTTGGGGTTTTTGGTTTTTTTTGGGGGGCAATTTTTTTTCCTCAAAAGGTTTTTTTGGGCCCCTTTAAATTTCCAAAAAAACGCCCCCCAATTTCCCAAAATTCCTTTTTTTTTAAATTAGAAAAAAAATTTTGATGCGGTATTTCGTTAGTGTCCTTTCGGGGCCTTGGCTTGTCACTTTTTTTTTTTTTTTTTAAAGGAAAAATTTTTTTGGGTTCGCTAATGAGGACTCCCTTTTAAAATTGAAAACCTTCCAGGGCATATAAGCTTTTAATTTTTTTTTTCCCCAAAAGGGCCCCCAAACACCCCTTTTTTTTTTTTTTTTACCCCCCGCCTTTTTGTTAAAATTTTTTTTTTTTTTTTTAAAAAAAATTTTAAATGAAGGTTTTTCCCAAAAAAATTTTAAATTATAGAAAATTTTCCCCGGGGGGAAATTAACCCTGAATCTAGAGTACTTGGCTTCCAACCCTTCCAACAATGCCTTCTCGGCCCAAAAAGGGGAATTTTTTTTAACCATTAAAGCTCGTTCGCATATTTTAAAAAAAGGGAGAACCCCTTTAAAAAAATTTTGGAAAAGAAAAATACTTCGAAGTAAAGCTGTTCCCATGAATAGTCAAGAATTTGAGGGTTTCCAGGGAATCCCCTTTTCTTTTTTTTTGGGGGCCCCCCCCTATTTTTATTTTTTTTTAAAAAAACATCCGTATTTTTTTTTTAAAAATGTTTTTTTCATAAAAGGGCTTTCTGAGCCCCCCGGACAATTCTGTTAAATTGCTAGGATCAAAAGCCCTTTTCCTTCAGAGGGTTAAAAAATTTAGCCCATTGACTAGGGTGGATATCTCGTACCCAAACTAGCAGTTCTTGTTAACCCCGGGGCCCAAAAAAAACCAATTTTCCCCAAAAAATTTGTGCAATGGTTTTTCCCCAAATTTAGAAAAAAAAAAAAGGGGTTTTTTTTTTGGGGAAATTCCGGGGGGGGAAAAATTTTTCCCAATTTTTTTTCCCCCCAAAACAACCAAAATTTAAATTTTTTTAAAAAAAACGAAAAAAATTATTTTTTTATTTTATTTTTCCCCCTTCCAATTTTTTTAAAAAGGGGTTCCCTTTCCCGGGTAAAAAAGTATTTTTTTTCAAATTTTAAAAATTTTTTTAAACCCCTTTTAATTTTTTTTTTTTTTTAAAAAAAAAAAACCCAACCCCCCCAAAAAATTTTTATAAATTGGATTTTTTTTCCCTTTTTTTTTCCCAAAGGGAAAAAAGAAAAAAATTTAAAAATTCTCTTTTTTTTTCCCCGAAAAAAAATAAAATTTTTTTTTTGGGCCTTCCGCTTTCTTCTTTCTTAATTCTAATTTCCCCCTCATTTTGGTTTCCCGGGTTTTTAAAACCCCCGGGAATTTCCGGATTTGAAATTGATTAAGTTTATTTATTATAAGTTCAATTCATTAAAAGGAATTTTTCCCAATCATTGGTTTTCCAAAAATTTTTTTTCCCAAAATTAAAGGGGTTTCTTTTAAACCCCCGGATATTAATTTCAAAATATTTGTTAAAAAATTTTTCTTTAAAGTTAATTTTTTTTCCCAATTTAAAAATTAATTTCTTGATTTTTCTTCAATTTTGGAAATTAAAATTCCTTTTAATTAAAATGTTTAAACAAAATTTAAATTTTTGTTAAACCGGGATTTCCTTCCCTTCCTCCCCCCATTTTAAATTTTCCCTTTTTCCCAAAAAATTCCTTTATTGACTGCCTTTATAAATTATGGATTGATTTGAATATGAATTTTATTCTTTTATAATCAAAATTTTCCCAAATCCATATAATTATGTAATAAGTATAATTATAATGAGGAAAAAAGGAATTTTATTTTACAAATTGGAATTTTAAGAAAGAATGAAAAATTAACTTGGGTTTGGGTTTGTTAAAATAAAAAAAAAAAAAAAATTCAATTTTTCCATTATTATATTCCAATTAATCCATTGGATAAAAAAAAAAAAAAAAATTGGATTATAATTTTTTGTTATGGATAAAGAATAATTAATATAAAAATAACTTGATTTTTTTTTTAAACTTAACATTTTGTTTTTTTATAAAAAAAAAGTTCTATTTATTAAATTTGGAGTTAATTTCTCTATTGTTCCCCCTTTTTGATTTATTGGGACAAATAATTCAAAATTTTAATTTTCTTTTTCATTTAAAAAATTCTTGAAACTAAATTTCCTTAATTCCTATAGGCACTTTAAAATACCCATTTTTTAGAACAATTTTGGTTTGGGGTTTTCTTTATTCAAATTGTGTTATAATTGAAATTGGTAAGGATTTTTTTTGTATTGAAAAAATCATACTGATTAGTTATGTATCATTTTTTTTTCTTTTATATTAGGAATAGGAAAAGCCAATTTTCTTCAAATCCAGAATCTTCATAAATTGACAGTCACATTTATCCCATTTAATAGTTAATGGTTTAATTTATCCTTTTTGGAACTAAAAAACCAAATGTGCTTTTTCAATCTAAAAGAAAGGGAAGTTTTTCGATATTTATTGTTTTGCGATACTTATACATACAACGGAAGGACCGAAGGGATGGATCCAACCCCAAAAAGGAAGGATTTATTTCGGACAAGCGATTAAGAAAAACGGGATTCAATACGGAAGCACAATAAAAAAAGAAGTTTAGTAATCCCCCCAGCCCAAGCAAAGGAGAAAGGTTTTCATCTATTTCGTATGCTATCATTTTGGCGGCATGGCCGAGCGGTAAGGCGGGGGACTGCAAATCCTTTTTCCCCAGTTCAAATCCGGGTGTCGCCTGATCAACAAAAAACTCGAAATTCCTTATCTTATTTGTTTGATTTGCTTTTGCTGATAGAACTCGTTGAATTTTTCACCAGCAAAAGAAAATGGAGGAAAAGAACTCTTGATATTTGCTTGATTCGAAACATCTGCAAGTTCGGTTCTCTCAAGCTAAAGTGCTGTAAATCCTTGCCTCGAGGATTCAAGGAAAGATTCTAAGTGAAAGGGAATTGGTAAATCTTTCTATAAAGGCCCTTCCACTACTAATGGAGTCTTTAATTCACGAGTCTTGAATTAGATTGGATAGCCTGATGGCTAATCTAATTTAATCAGTGGTTGTGAGAAGCTACTTTGTATACAGACTCATAAGGTTCTTCTAAGTGCTGGGGCATTCAATAAAACAAATACCAAATTCGATGGAAAATTGACTTTTATATATCTATATATCATAAAAACTGAAAAAAGAAAGAATTTTTTTTTTCAATAAGCCTGTGTTCCTTCGATTGTTTCACAGAGACAATCGTTAGACATAGACAGTAAGAATTAGATCAAATGGGAAATAAAAGTATGTGATAGATAATGATGTATCTTGATTCTATATTTTTATGTCTTTTTTTTTTTACTTAATGAAATGAAGCACAAGAAAGAACAGGCCTTATTATTCCTACATCTTAGGAAAATTTCCTTGAGACTTCAAAATGGGTCACTGCGTATTTTATTTTACTTGTGCTTAACCTTTTCCGATTCTACTAAAAAAACCCGTTCCTATAAGAACTTTTTAGAGGCGGATTTTTTGACCCCCTTCATCAGGGTCAGAATCCTTTTTTGACTATGCACGAGTGATTCCACTATTATTAGTGAACAATAATGGAATAATTCCTTGATAGAAATAGGGGACATAATTTACATGGATATAGTAAGTCTTGCTTGGGCTGCTTTAATGGTAGTTTTTACATTTTCTCTTTCACTCGTAGTATGGGGAAGAAGTGGGCTCTAGAGGTATTACTAATTTTGAGTTGAAGAATCAAAGCATATGAATTATTTTTTTTTTGATTTGGTTTTTATTTGTTTCCCCTCTTGACTCATCAAAGAGAAAAAAAGTTCTGCTATGTTATTAATTGGATCCACATCTTCTATGGGAAACACCATATACATAGGAATTGTCCAAGGAAAGACTATACATAATAAGATCTTACCTTAGGCAAGTCGCATATTATATTGCGTACTTAACTTACCAATTGTTTTCTTATTTTCGAAATTTTATCTATATTATATGCTTTTCTATAGGCTTTATTGACTCATTTCATATTTTATGAGTCATTTCATATCATGCCGAAAGAAAGAGTGAAAAATGATGGGTTTTACTCTTTCGGGATTCGAAGAAATTGCCAGAGAACCCCTTGGTCAGATATTAACTGCTCAATCAATTACTTCTTCGGTATGCCCATACTTTTTTTTTGAAAATAATCCGAGATCTAGCAATGAGAACCGTAATATTATTAATTGCTTTTCAGTTATTTCAGATTGATTGGAATCAAGACATATTAAATAGATGAAGTAAAGAAATCGAATTGGGATACTATGTACATTCCATATATCAATACATATATCAAGAAGATATAGATTGTAGATTAATCTACATTAAGCCTGTATTTTAATACAGTACAACTTGTTAGATTACAATAACAAAAATAGCGAGTATGGTAGAAAGAAATATATGAATCTTTCTACCATACTATCGGATCTCAACTATCGAATCTCATAGAATACTATACCGCGGATTCTAGTCCGCTCATTTCGTCATTTAATTTAAGGTAAGACGTGAGACTCAAATCCTTTTGATTTCTTCTATTTCGTCAATCATTGACTAAGAAAATAAGTCAAGTTTGATTCAAATCAATCACTTTGACTGACTGTTTTTACGTATATTATAAGTAAAAAAGCAGTAGGAACTAGAATGAAGAGTGCAGTAGCAATAAATGCGAGAATATTTACTTCCATAATCTCATTGTTTTTTTATTTGGCAATAACTCGGGATTTAATCCCATAGAGATGAGAAATCTTTCGCCTGTAAATTCAATGGGATGAATTACACCTCGATGATATTGAATCAGATCAATATCATGAATAACAATATCGGAGCTATCAAATCAATTCATCGTCGAGAATTGAATAGTATAACATAGGAAGATCTTTTATCCATAACTCGTCAAAAATTGGATTCCTGATCCAACCCTTTTACTTTTCTTTTTTATTTGAATTTATCCTTTTTTTCCATTCTTGTTCTTTTCTATAATCTAGCACCTTTTTTCTACAATCATCTGATGATGTATGATTTGAACACTCTTAAGTTTCCATTGGTTACAAAAACAAACCAAAACAAACAGAAAAAGGAGTTAAGTACTTTTTTTTTGAACTTTAACTATGGAATTTACTTTTTCTTGGAAAATAATAAAAAGAAGTCCGGTATAAAAACAATCTAATATTCCATCAAATTAACTATTTCTTTTAGAGTTTGTTCTTTTTTCGCCAGCCCCCTTACCTTACTGAAAGTGCAATTTAATTTAAAGAAAAAAGATTATTTTTAAAAAGATTATTCATTCCACCTCTCTAAGCCTAAGCGCGGTTGGATCCTTGTTTGATCTTTATTAATATCCTCTTTTATTTTATTGGATTAAAAAAGGGTCGCATATATCAAAAGTTCAGTGTTCAATTTGAATGAGATAGATTCTTTCAAACTAGTAATTGAAGTTAGACAAACTCGGAACCCGAAAAGGAAAGAAATCCCTTTCATTTTCACTTCAAAGCAAAAAAAAAAAAAAAAGAATCCCCGTTGGGGATCAAATTCGACTATTTGTTTGTATCCCTTTTCACATTCAATTTAAATGGAGAGATGAATTAATGTATTTTTCATTGGATTTGATTTCGTCGGGACTGACGGGACTCGAACCCGCAGCTTCCGCCTTGACAGGGCGGTGCTCTGACCAATTGAACTACAATCCCAGGGAAATAAAAAAGAAAGAGTAGAGTATAAATTCTTATGATTGCATTTAAAATTGAAACCAGTTCCATTTAGATTAGAATGGACGTGTTATAACACGACGTGGGATATGAGATTAATATCCCCATAAATGGGCGCTTTCTGAGAGCGACATAGTAATCCTTTCGTTATTGACAAATCGAGTGATAATCAATCATCACTTTAAACAAAATGATAAGATAAAAAAAGCAAATCGTTTTTTTTTCTTCTTTTCCTTCCACTTTATAATTAGAGATCCTGATATGAAATTTGATTGTTAG
>JBBMOL010000938.1:0-27500 GCA_037954665.1 Laguncularia racemosa | reverse complement strand
AGAAAGGGGATATAATGAAATTCTTTGATTGGTTTTTCCCAGATAAATGATTCGTTTTATTTGACTGATGAGGCCAAAATTAATTAAAAATTTTTAAAAGTTAAAAAATGCTCTTAATCGAAACGCCTCGTGATCTTCAACCAATTCTGAGCCTCAATATAATTACCAGGAGTAAGCGCTATAGCTTGTTTCCAATACTCAGCGGCTTGGTCGAACCAAGCCTCCGCAATTTCAGAATCTCCCTGTCGAATGGCCTGTTCTCCCCGGTCGGAATAGGTGAGTCAATTCCTTCCCTTAGAACCGTACTTGAGAGTTTCCTATCTCATACGGCTCAGTATTCAATTCTTGTGGTGTCCTATTTTTTTAATCTACCATATCTAAGTGAATGAGATTTATCATATATGTATCCCCCCCCCTTATTTTTTTTTCTCGGGTTAACCAAAAGAAATCAATTCCATGAGTTTCAAACTTTAATTTTGATTAATAATCCGTTTTTTTTTTTAGTTTTATCTTTTCTCCCACCTTCAGAAAAAGCATAGGCATTTCCACTATCGTTAGAATTTTCTGAAAGGTAACTATCTCGCTTTCATAGAGAAATTTATATAGAATCGTTGAAAAAGACTTTTCTTCATAAGAATAAGAAAGAAAAGACTTACTATCTTTGGGATCTGATGCTACACCGCTGCTCAATACCTTAGGGGATCGACTTTATTACATAAGTAAATTCCTAACTTTTCTCTTATATCTATATCATAAAAAAAAAAAATAAGCAGTTCTTATTGGATCGGCGTAAAACCTCACTAATGGATCTTTACGGTGCTTTCTCTATCAATTGAATTCTTTATCCATAGAATAACTAGGCATATCTATTTCTTCATGTTTCAACTTCTATGATATGAAGTTCCTTTTTTTTTGCTACAGCTGATAAAAATCGTTTTTTGGACGATGTATATGTAGAAATCCTTTTTTTTTTTTATAGGAATTTTTTTCTAGTATTTACTAGCGGATTCGTTCTTTTCTCTTTGTTTTTTCTTTCTATTTCTATAGTGGAGATAGTCGCACGTAATGACAGATCACAGCCATATTATTAAAAGCTTGTGGTAAGAACGGGTTTCGTTCTAGTGCCCGAAAATAATATTCCAAAGCTTTTGTATGTTCTCCGTTACTTGTGTGGATAAGACCTATGTTATAGAGTATATAGCTTCGATCATAAGGATCAATTTCTAGTCGCATAGCTTCATAATAATTCTGTAAAGCTTCCGCATAATTTCCTTCGGATTGAGCCGACATCCGTTACGGTCGTCTTCGATTCAAAAAATCTCCGTTCCAGAACCGTACATGAGATTTTCACCTCATACGGCTCCTCCCTTATGTGCATAATGAGAATAATACATGGAATCACAAAAAAAATGGAAATATTCTCCTTATTAACTGAGCGGGGCTAGTGTTTTTACAAGAAATTTCTAACCAACCCTTCTGCAAAAGATCTTTTCTTACCATCAAAATGTTGATTTGATACTAGATAAAAAAAAAAAAATGGTATGGTAACTTCAACAATTTCTTTGTCCCCACGCCCCTTAATTTCCAGGAATTCGTCACTTCAACAGTCTTCGATGGTTCTATGGGTATCCAAAATACGAACGAGATGGATGTTTGTTGGCCCAACCATTCTTCTTAAGTCCGATCTCAATAAGGAAGGGGGATAACTTATAACAAAGTTTTCGTGGTGTTGATTTCTAGGCGTAGTGCTTCTTCCCCTATGCCACCTATTGGTACTAATGGAGTAGGGTTGACCTCCACAATAGATAACTGATAGGCGTAACCTTTCGCTCAATACTAGATCGACAATTAAAGCATCTGAGGCTGCATTAATCGGGGATACACGACAGAAGGGATTGTTTCTTTTTTTTTTTTGACAAACTTCACCTTCAAAAAGCATAGATTTTATTATTTCAATAACTTTTTTTCTTTCTATTCCGAATCATGTGTCTTTCTTCTAAGACTGAAAGCAGTAACTAAAATCGAAAAGAAAAAAAAAAGATAAGTGAAATCAAAAAAATGATAATCAAATCGCACCATCTCTGTAATAGGTAAATGCCTCCTTTTCTCCTGAAGTTGTCGGAATTAGTCGTAATAAGATATTGGCTACAATCGAAAAGGTCTTATCAATAAAATTTCCATTTATCCTCGATCTAGGCATAGATAGCAATTCATTCTATAATTCTTTTCATTACCTCTCGTGAGAAAGAAAATGATCCCCCAAAAAAAGGAATTACACAGTACGAAATAACATAAAAACAGACTCATTAAAAAAAAGATTATCTTTATCCACCGGGTTCAAGGGAAATTGATGTGATGAAAAGATTTTATTTATATTAGTTTTTTATTTTTTTATATTTTTAGTTAATTATGCGTAACTATCTAAGAATCGAGTAGGAATGACTCGCTATTCACTCGGTTGTTGGGACATAATCATTATGTAGGAGAGATGGCCGAGTGGTTCAAGGCGTAGCATTGGAACTGCTATGTAGGCTTTTGTTTACCGAGGGTTCGAATCCCTCTCTTTCCGTACCTCCAACTAATTTACCAATGTTACTGACCCCAATGTATCAAATAAAATAACAACACATATCCTTATTCTAAAAGTTAGAACTTTCTTTGATATAGATTCGCTATTCCTTATACATACGTAATATACTGGAAATCGCGTACAAGGGATGAAATCTCCCTACTGATCTATGATAAATGAATGGGAGAAAGATCCCCGGATAAGATCCTTATACCTTACCTTGCATCCTTTTTTACTGGGTAAAATTGTCCGAACCCCTCTTATTTTATTTCTTTTTATTAGGTTTAAGTCTGACGAGAATAATATTCTACGACTAGCAATTCATTTATTTTCAAACCGACCCATTTACTATCGATTATTTGATTGACTACTCCTTTAGATTGGAATGGATGAAGAGTCAAATGTTTTGGCACTTCCTCATGGGAGTAGGAATCAAGATAATTTTGAATCATAGCTCTAGATTTTTGATCATCCCTCGCCGTAATAATATCTCGTGGTTTGCAGCGATAACTTGGTATATCTACCATACGACCATTAACTAAAATATGTCTATGGTTAACTAATTGGCGGGCTTGAGGAATAGTCGAAGCCATACCCAATCGGAAAAGGATGTTATCCAAACGCATTTCAAGTAATTGTAGTAAAACCTGACCTGTTGACCCTTTGGCTTTTCCAGCGATACGAACGTATTTAAGTAATTGTCGTTCTGTAAGGCCATAATGAAAACGCAATTTTTGTTTTTCTTCTAAACGAATACGATATTGAGATTTTTTCCCGGAGCGTGATTGGTTTCTAAGATCGCTTCCCGCTCTAGGCCTTTTACTAGTTAGTCCTGGTAAAGCCCCCAGACGGCGTATTTTTTTGAAACGAGGACCTCGGTAACGTGACATAAAGACTCCTTTTTTTTATGAAATTTCATAAACCTAAAATAAAACTGAACTAAATGATAAAAAAAAGCGAAATTCCGATGAAGTATTGGATTCCAAAGAATAAGGAGATGAATTGGATCAATCAATATCCGGATCTTTTTTTTTGTTTTGCTTTTTATTTTTATATATAAAAATAGAGTATAAAAATAGAGAATACAAAAAAGGGTCGGGATATTGATTTGTTCCGCAGAAATATATATAACTCCTCCCTTTTTTATTCCGAATTGAAATAGGACATAATATAATAGATATAAATCGGTGGCCTTTGGAAAACGGGGAAAAAGACTTTTCAATGTTCTTTGATTTCAAAATCAATATCAAGCATGTCAAAAATAAATAGAAAAAGCCGGCTATCGGAATCGAACCGATGACCATCGCATTACAAATGCGATGCTCTAACCTCTGAGCTAAGCGGGCTGAAATAGCATTGTACGTGCATAGGAATTTATTAAACTCCTGGGATCTTTTCTATTAATCTTAACTTTCTATTAATCTTAACTATTATTAATAGTTATTAATAATAAATATGGATTTCTATGAATTGAATATAGAAAAGTCGAATTTCAAATAAGTTTAATTATTAAAAAGCATAACTATTAATATAGTGATATATAATTATAGAGTGGTTTTATAATTTTGATCTATTTATAAATTATCTGTTTATCAATAATTAATATCTTAATCTTCATTAGTAAGATTTTCTTTTTTTTTTTCATTGCATTTTTGAATTCAAATAACATTTATTTGACATTTTTTTTACTAACTCAAGTCTATTACTTTTCATTTTATCACTAATCTTTTTTTTTTTTTTTATTTCGAATAGTTTATTTCATAATTTACTTTTCTATCACCTAGACGGAATTTGATAAGTATAATCGAACTAAATCGAATTTAGTAATTAAAGGAATATCGAATTTCCGAATCAGAGTAGAATCTTATTCTAAACTATACATTTGGTTCTATAGATTAGAATTCTATATAAAATCGAGTTCGACTAATTGGAAAAATGTATGAAATAATTCTTCTAGAGCGGATAACGATTCTTTAATCCCGATATTTTTGATTTATATTTAATTTCTAATATGAATATTATGAATTTTATATATCAAGGGAAATTACTTTATAAAATGTGACTTTTAGTATCATTTAAAAAGTATTTAATTCAAATCTAACAGATTAAATTACTAATGAAATTAAATTTTTTTTAATTTTTAGTTCAAAAAATTGTATGTTAAAACAAAATGTTTCTTAGGATTAAATTTATTTTTATGATTTTCTAGTATTATCTGGTTTTGTTTTATAACCTAATATTAAAAAAGAATTAAGATTAATAGAGATAAATTTTATATTTACGAAATCTATTCAGCCCCATAGCTCAAGTTCAGAGTATTTAAATCAAAAGGATTTATTGATTAGCACTTTTAATTACCCTTTGTCTGTTTTGACATCAATCCAAAGTCATCTAGCATAATGAATGAGCCAAAATGTTGAGGTAAAAGGCTTAATTGAAGTCATTCAATTTCTACATATGATTTTCCAATAGGAAATCATAACAAAGTCCATTTTTTTTTCTAGAAATAAGGAATAAATTAATGTCTTTTATTTCAGAAAAAAATATACACAAAAACCGATCTAAGAAGTTTAGCTACTATGAATATATTTCGTTTAATGAACAAATATTCTATTTATTATTCCCTTCGCACGTTTAAGACCTTATTTTGAAAGTGTTGGGGATTTTTTCGAAATAAATAAAAATTTAATTTATTGTAAAAAAATTATATTTAAAGAAACATAGAATCAATATTGCAAAAAAAAAAATTGATTCCGATATAAGCATTTGGATTCCAATTGTCACATCCCTTTTTTTTTATTATTTTTTTAATAAATACTTTCCATCTGGGCACGTTTTTGCGTTTTTCTTAATTAATCAATTTTAGTTTTTATTAATTTTACTTCTTTAGTTTAAAGTTTATGAAATTTTCTATTGAAAACCAAAGATTTCTTTAGTTCAAAAAAAAAGTTTTTCCTTGAAAAGGAATTCCTCGATTTCCTTTATAAAACGAAATGGATCTTTTCCAAATTTATTGATATTACCAATGGACCTTTATTGTCGATTTTTCTATGATGACTATAATTAGTTTTAATCAATGTAGTCTCATAGTAAATAGTTGTTTCTGAAGAAAAGAAGTGCGATTTTTTAAGGACAATAAAATTGATAAGATTTCTCCGCGAATAAATTGATTCTGAATTTTTTTTTTAAAATTTGATAAATCTGTTTTACGGATTTGTTTAATTTTTTCATAAACAAATAATAAGTGCCGATTTGACATTTTTCATATTATTAAGGTTTAAATAGAATTCGACAATTACAAATCAAAAATTAAGTTCGTATGCAATTTATGGACAATTGTTCAAAGAGGTTCAAGATATGGTTATTTTAAGGTTTTATACTATCAAAATTAATTTGTTAAAAATGTTCTACAATTGTTGGATAGTACTATTATTTATTTCGAATTAATGAACAGTTTTGTAATGTGATCAATTTTATGATTCTAATTATGAACTGAAAAAGTTCTTCTCGCTAAATTTAGTTAAACAAACATTAGTCGTAACTTATAAATTTTAGTTTAAAGTGTTACGAAATTGGTGAGGTTTTTTGATAAGTTAATGACCATTAAACTAAGAAAAAAAAGAAAACTTCAACAATTTTTTTTACTTTATTATATTTATATTTTATTTTATTGGCAGGGCTTTATTTGATTCAAACCAATTAGCAGATAAATGATTTTAAATCATTTAGTTAAAAATTTTCATATCAATTAATGATATACCGTTAGCAGTCTACGATCTTATTGAAAAATAGGACATTTTATTGTATGCGATTTTTATATCAATAAACAAAGAGATGATTTGAAACGATGTCTGTTCTAAAGTGTACTATTGATCTATTCAAATTGATAAAAGTCATAGTAATTGAAATCATAATATAACATCTATAATCATTTATCTCTTACCAATGTTCATACTTGAATATATAGTCATTCTTTTTTTTATCAATTTAGAATTCCATTTTTTTATATTCGTACATCTTAGCGTGTTATATTTATAAATAATTTAACAATTCATCTTAAATTCTATTGATATTATATAGTAATTTATAAGTAAGTAACTTATGAATAATTTTACAGGATAGAAACATCATTAGATTCATTTTGAAAAAATGAGATATCCCAAGATCAATAAACGACTCATTATGATCTAAAAACAAATGTATGTTTTTATACAATTATCTAGTCTTGATAATTCCTTTTACTAATGGATTGATTTTCTAGTCCGTCAATAACATCTATTATATCAGTAATCTCAGATCAAAAAATATATTACGGATGATCATGATTTGAATCATCTTTGATTCTATTCAACAATGTCAAAACTAAATCTATTTTATCAAATCAAACTAGTAACTAATAATAAATGAGCTATATATTTAGATACATAATGATAAAAAAATTAGGTCATCAATTTACTATACATATAAATCCATTAAGATAAATTATTATCTTATTCATGATTAATGTACATAGAATTTCCTCTTATTTTTATTTATAACATGATAACTCATGTAAGATATAAAAAGGTATGATATATTGACACTTGATTGGATAAATTATTAAGGTACCTCGATATAGAGGGATTGAAACCATTGTACAAAGTAATTGCCAATAGCTTCCAATCTTAGTTTGAAATCATATCTACTTGGACAACACTTATCTATCATAAGATTCAATGCCCATCACCTAACCATTTATATGGTTTCATTCTATATAACACTGATTTATATTACTTAATCCATAATTCAACTATTATAATATAATCACTATAAAATAAAATATACAAAAAATTAATTATCAATCCATTTATTGACGATTCGGTACTAAGTAATCATTTTAAATTGTATAACTTTTATTTCATGTTTATTTCTATGTGTAATTTCCATATATGATTTGGGGTTTAATCCTCTTTCATGATTTCTCACGAATGAAAGTTATAGCAATATGAATCGCTACTATCCAACTTTGGATAATCAACCCTGGAAAATTTATTGATTACTTTATGAGCAAATCTTAAAATTACGACTAATTTCCAATTTGTGAAGGCATTCCATATAGCTATCTAAAGAATGGTGTTGATACATTCTTGAAGTTTCACTATCTATAAATGCTTTTTCATCTTTTCGTTTAGTTATGCTTTCATCTAATCCAAAGACAATGATTGGAATACATAAGAAATTCAGTTAATGTAACTTTGGTAGAAATATAAATTATGCTTATCACGAGTTATTCGAGTGCTTAGATCAAAAACAAACTAATAATCGTAAACAAATCCCTGTTCTATCCAGTATACGTAATGCGCAATATATGCTTGATTTGCTCTTATCCTTTCGAGGAAAGTTTACAGTCTATCATGGTTAGAAATGGGTCGTTGAATTGATGGATGTATATGAACTTATATTTGGTCCAATTAAATGTTGAGAATAAAAGAGGGAAGATGTCATCTTACACGCTAAAAAAGGTCAACTACACGGAATAGATTTTATCAAGCTTTCTCCCATTCATTTCTGACTGTAGTATCATCAGTCGGATTTATACATTAGAGTAAGGTAGGATCCTATCATAAGCATCGCATCTGTATCGTAATTTTAGAAAGGATTTGACCATTTGATTTAATCGAATGACTGGAAAGTGAGAATCCTAGGAGTAAATTATAGGGAGTTGGATAGAATGGTTGAAGTTACCAGTAACCAAATTTTTATTTTAATAATACATACATTGCATTCATCATAAATTATTCAATTTGATGTAAGAAGAATGAATTTTTGGGGCATGTACAGGGTAGTCTTAGAAATTTCTTGTAAAATACAGTAGCCACTCAGTTAATATTAAGGAAAATACCAATTATATAATAAATATGATAAAATCTTCTATCAGTACTATAAAAATTTCTCTCGATTATCACATACGGTGGAGCCTAAAATTTTCGAGTTTTATAAATAGAAGTTATCTTGTTTATCATGTACTGTTGTAATTCTTGAATTCTTGGGAGATTATTTTGTTACAATCAAGAGAGTAACTAAAAGAATTATAGATTGAAGTACGGTATGTACCTAGGCTATCAGGATATAAAGGAGAAAAATATGTCGGAAGAAAATTTTACATTGAATGTATTTCACTTTGATTGTTAGCAATATCTTACTTAGAAATATATTGCCGAAACTTCATCCGAATTAAAAGTGAGTCAATTTAATTCTTTTACTAGGTAGCGTGCTATAATAGGTTACTTTTTATCACATTCAAGTTATTATTACTTTTTTTAGAGATTTTCATTACAATATTTAGTTTTAAAGGAATATTCATTTTCATGGGACTATGAAAGTAAGAACAGAAAAAAGTATTGACATTATACATCAATTAGCTTTTTGAATGGAATAATGCTTTTGTCATAAAAAAAAAGAATATTAATCGCCTTCTTTTTGTTATACGATTCCAATCACTTATCAGATATGTAAATGTAAATTAAATCAAATGATGAAAAGATACTGAATTGACGTAGTAAAATAAGCTTAAAATAAAATTTATAAAATAAAATCATAAATTAAGGATTATTATCAATAATCTTTCCTTTGTCCTATAGAATTAAACGATTTTTTTTATAGGCTGCTATAAGCAAAAAAAAGAAGATTACTAATGAAAAATTAAATACGAAAAAATTTGTTATAAGAATTATCCCTTGAACTATTCTGTATAGAAATTAGATCTCGCCTAAGATTAGTTCGTGATTTTGGGCAAAAGAACATCTTCATTTCGATAAGAAAGGACTGCGTAATATCCATTAGTTCGAGGTTTACATCGACGATTGTAGTCGAAAAGAATCTGAATATTTAAGGGGTTGTTTTGACAAATTTGAATTTTGATAGATATTACCAATAACATTAGTTTAGTTAAATTTTAGGATATCAGTATTAATACTTATGTTTAAGTAAGAAAAAGTCTTTGATCGAGTCTCTGGTTAGAATTTCTTGTGAAATAAACTAGCAGGCTCGAATTATAAGTTCAGAATATGTCATTCTTTAAATTTGTGGATTCCAAAGTATTATGTCATTATTACTTAGGTTCTGATTCTTATTTCTATGAGGTGAATAATCTCTGTATTCGAAAGAGAGTATCTTTATAATTTCAATCTGACGTGTACAAGGGATTACGTTACCTTTCAAAACATTCTGAAAACTGTAGCTTTTTTGGAAAGCTTTTCAATTACTATGAAGCTTTTTCACAAATGATTCATTTTGTGAGTAAGCTATATATTACTCAGTATAACATATCTAAATCCAAATAACAACGGAATCGTATGTAATCAATTTTACAAAAGTTTTGAAATTAGTTGAAACGTCATCCGTAGAAATGATATTCTTGTATGTTCAAACTCGAATACCACAAAACTTTTAATAAGGTAGGTGGGGATAGTCATTCATGATAAACTCGCTATTTATCTTATTCTACTATGAATTAAGAAAATAAGGACAAATGAACCAAACAGAATTGACATAGTGAAACGTATGAGATTAAGAAAAAATCTATCAAAAAAAAGGATTTTAATATCATCGTAAAAAAAAGAAATTATTTTAAGGGTTAATGCAATTTGACTCACCTATCGACCGGAAAAAAGAACAGGAACCATTCGTAAGGAGATTCATGAAATTGCAAGAATAATAGTTCAATGCTAGTATCATGGAAAGATCAATGAAAGAAACACCGTAACCTATTGTGAAGTTTTAGAACAAAAAACTATTTTTTAGATATAATATAGGAAAAGTTAGGATTACTTATGAATAAAGCTCCGAAGTATTAAGCGGATTATAATCAATAGTGAATTTTTTCTATTCTTATAAAGTCTAATTATTAACTATGAAAGGAGATATTACCTTTAGAAATTTAAGATATGAATCTGATTTTTTGAAGGAAATTGAAATAAAACTAAAAAAAAAACGGATTATTAAAAATAATTTGAAAAATGGAATTTCTTTTTTACAAAATTAAGGGGGGGGGTTTTGTAAAATTCATTCATATGATTCAAAAAATAGACACCCAGATTAATCTGCTATATAGAATTCAAGTACGGTTTTAAGGAAGGAATGACTCACTATTCCGCGGTGACCAAATTTACAGGGAGTTCTGAATTGAGGCTTGTTCCAAGCCGAATGGACAATACCCTTACTCCTGGTTTAATTGGCTCAGATGGTTAGTCCAGGCTTTCAATTTTAAGTGATTTACTTTTAAAAATTTTTATTATTTTGCTCATAGTAATAAAACGAACATTTTGGAATACAATCAAAGATTTCATTTATCCTTCTAGATCATTTTCATTTTCGATATTTGGTAAAGATCCTATTATTCATACTATTTTGTATTAAAACTAACTTTGAATTAAATAAGATCGAAATTTTTTGATGCCTACGTTGTAAATTTATACCGACAATAATATGTATAATACACAATCTGGAATTTATAATATTAATAATGAATACATGAAAAAATGTTTTGAAAGCACCAAAAGTTTTAAGTATAAAAAAAATTGTTTGCCTATTTATATATTTATCGAAATTACCGATGATCAATAATTCTATAATTAATAAATGATCGAATGAGAAAGATAATTAGAAATTCAAGTTCACTATTATTGACATTGCGTTTCTTTGATTTCGAAGAGAGGATAATGTATCTATCCGGACAAGTCAAATTTTGTATGATCAAAATTTTTGGAATGCAACGGAATTTCTATAATATACTATACACATTGATGAACTATCTATTACATTTCATATATAAGTTTTGAATATTAAAGTATTAGTGAATTTCGCAATTTCATATCTTTTTATGTGAATATGGTAAGTTTTTTCATTATGAAGAGCATGACCTAAATACTATGCCGTGTTTGGCCAATAGGGCCAAGAATTTAATGATTGCGGGGTTGAGAATACAAACGGTTTTTTTCAGTTTGCGAATTGAAAAGTGAATTCACTCTGTCCATGCATAGTCTTTAGCCTATTTTTGCCGGTGTCATTATAAAATGCTCCAAAATCGTTCCGATGATCTGTTATCACTTTCGGGTTACTGATGGCCTTGGGAGGGATCAAGTCATTACTTTCATTAACCATTTCTAAGTCGGAAGTATCAAAATCCCTTTCTGAATTTATCTTATCGGGTTTTTGGTAATTATCCCAGTTTTGCAGGAGCACCCATTTTTCATTAATTGGCAAAATATGCGGAATTTTTACTTTTCGTGGGGAAGAAGTATGGGCATGGCGAGAATGTCATTCATTTAAGTTTAAATTTTTCTTATAGCAGTCTTATGGACAACGGATGGCAGTCAAAATTTTTAGGTCTAGTCCATTTACATGCCGGCATTAAAGGCCAATAGACTCACTCATGATGCTTATTTACTGCATGTTGTCTTTAATTGTTTCCATATGTTTCCATGCCCCCTTTCATATTACTGTTATGTACCATTATTTTAGTCATGTGGATGGGGATTCCAAGTTTGCTGCCGCGAGATATTTTTAGAAGAGTTATGACAACTTGTAAATATTTGATCTTTCCTTAGGCATGCAATATTACTCTCACTATTAATTTTGCTTTCAATTTTGTTGTAAATGTTTGATAATGAGTTTAGGGCGCCTCAGATATGTTTTCTGATACTTATTAATTAAAATGTTGGATTAACCCATTGGGCCCAGTGGCACGGTCAAATGACGTTCTTACTGGAGTAGGGATTTCTGGGAGGGTTTGTTACTATTCATGAACGCAATTTGTAATCAATCATTTACTTTTGTAAGGTATTGTATCTTGAAATGTTTAGCATGACTTCGTTGATCGAAAAGAATTGGTTTCGTTTCCTAAGCCTAAGAGGTCATGTAGTATCCGCTGGGCAGTCTTCTGGCTATTTGATACAGTAATTCGGTATCACTATTTCATTCGTTGAATAGCTATAATGTGGGAAAAATAAAAATGTAATCTTTCGAGACTTCCAATTCCTTTAAGGTGGTAACTTTTTTATGGCAGGTTCCAATATTCGTTATGGTTCTTATTTGATGATTTTTTTCTAGGGTATTGATGGTTTTATTAATGTTTCTATTCAGGCGTGGTTATTGGAAAATTATTGAACTTTTTGGGCTCAAAATTTATTGCTATTCCACACCTTGGAAAGAGCATTTACATCAGTAGATACCATTACCTTCTTGAATTCCCCTGGCATTTTCTTCAGAATTTTGTAGTTAATGTAGAGATGAAAGATTGGCATTAAGATTAAGTTTGCAAGTTCTCGCCATACGTTTTTGTTTGGAGCACCTGACTTGATCGCATGATGATCTGTAATTTTCAAAATTTGGTTATTTGGCATTACTAATTTTTCTGCTTCCGAAATCTTTCATTAGTGAAGGAAATTTTGAGGATGGGTCCAGACCTTAACATGTAAGATATTCTCATGAATTTGGGATCATTTTGTACGGCGGAACTTTCACTCGGGGGTTTTGGCACTGATACCTTAATGTGTTTTAGTGGGTAAATGGTTTCGTATGAAGAT
This sequence comes from Laguncularia racemosa, assembly GCA_037954665.1. Classification (NCBI taxonomy): domain Eukaryota; kingdom Viridiplantae; phylum Streptophyta; class Magnoliopsida; order Myrtales; family Combretaceae; genus Laguncularia; species Laguncularia racemosa. The sequence goes on along the minus strand of JBBMOL010000938.1, from coordinate 14,366 downwards.
TTTGGGTCCTTTTCATTTTTTTTTTGATTCTTAATACGGTGGTTATTTACAAAATGGAAAGGGTTTCGGTTAAAATCTGAATCCCTACACTTGTAGGATCTAGTTAATTCTTTGGTTGAAGATTATATTGCATCCGGGGCCGGGGAATGTTCATGTATTTGAGAACGCATCGAATAGGACCCTTTTCAGTGGCATGAGTTTTTATGCCAACCTTCAGATATTATTGGGCTGCCCAAGGATCGGTATGCATTTAACCTTTAGGTTCCTCCACAAACGAAATCTAGGTGTGATTTCAAATTTGGCTATCATATTTTTTCTTCGGCTTTGTATGACTATTTGCATTGGGCCATATAAACTTTTAAAGAATATCGGGGGTGAATAGGGGCTAAGTCTTTAGAAAATAAAATTCATTATAAAAGCTTTTAGCTATATTACTTCTAGCCAAATGCTTTCTTTATGTATGACAAGATTTTACTACTGAAGTTGCCTAAGATATACCAATCATCGGATATATGCAGGAGTGCCATGGGGTATTTTTATTAGGTTACACCGGACAAAGAGGTAATTTTTGCATATGTTAGACAAAGAAATAAACCATTTTAAGTGTCCTTTTGGGTTCACTTTGGCTTGTAGTTCTAATAATGTCAGCTTCTTTGGTATCGGTAAGAAAATCTTTCAACCTATTTTCCCAATGATCATCGGTATGTAAACTATGGCTTGATTAATTTAGTTGAGATAGCCCTTTTAATGGGGGAAAATGTCTGGTAAAGTTTTAATGAGAATAGATTCACATCTTCAATGGCTGGGTTTTGGTTCAATAATTTCGGTTTATACAATTGATATCTTAGTATGGTGTTTAGATCAGGTCAAAGTTAATAGATCCTTATAGTTTTCGATTAGGCGGGTAGGTGGATTGTATATTCCGACTGGGATTTATTGGCGTTTGAATGTAAGATCTTGAAGTACTTTTTTTGATTGGAAACACTCAATTATGCTGGGTAATTCATAATGAATCTTACTATGGGTGCTAAGAGATTTTACGTTAAATTTTAATTGGTCATGGAATAACCCGATGAATATTTATCTCTGGGGAGGATCTATTGAATTTTTTGGCTCTGGATTTTTCATTTTCCTGGTGTATTTGGGGAATGTTAGCTTTGCATGGCTCATGAACCACCCTTTGGCTATTTATTCGAGAGATTAACAGTGGCTTTGTGCAATATAGTGTGGTACCATTTTCTGAGTTTATATTCCATATCGTTTTGCATTGCCTATAGCAAATTTGGAATTCGTTATTGATTTATCGAGAATATCATCTTATAAAGGGTTGGCCATTTTTTATTAAGATCGATGTCCTTGATCTATGGAATGAAAATTGAAGGAAATTTGTCGAGGATGAAGATAAATTGGAAAAAAAATCATTGATTCGATCTAAAAAAAGAACATAAGAAATTCTTTTGATCAAATTCTGGAAATTCATGGAATTCATCCTGAAGGTAAGTCAACTACGTTCCGAGTGTTTTGTCGAAATGGGATAATATCCAACTGCTTTCGGACAACTGGAAAGGTTCTCCATGTTTGCCGGGAACACATTGGTAGGATTAAAATTCCTTATTCGATTTTTATAGTATTTCATGATTGAGGGGCCCCTTTACATTTGTACCATTTACTTCTTAAATTGGGCTATTCTATTTCTTACGATTGGTATCGTTTTAAAGAGCATTCAAGTCTTTCTCTTTTCCATTAGTCCCTCTTTTCATGGGGGAGAAAGTTGGTACTGAGGTTACCGAGGTCAGTTAAATCCGTCTCATTTTTTTGTCAAAATAGGTTTGAATTGAATCTTATTATAATGTTTTATTATCCCCTTTTTTTCTTTTTGGAGGGGCCATATCATATTTCAATATTTCCAAATCCCTTCATTAAATTAATTACCTATTGAATTGACTGGGGGTGGGAATGAGCGTCTTTCCTTGGCAAACAATTTTAATCGATATATTTATGCCTTGCCTAGTTGATAATGTATCCACGCATTATCCGTTTCATGATACAATTATTGATTGTAATAAATCATTTTAGTTCTAATTAAGTATGGATTATCTATAAAAAAGCAAAATTTTAGTATTAATTCATTTCTTTTAATAACATTATTTTGCCTGTATTGATGGACTAGAATTTAATAGATTTTTTAGATATAAAGTATTAAGGAGTTTTAATAATTATTAGATTAAAAATTTTTGCAATGTTAAAATATTTATAGCAAGAGTTGTTAAAATTTGACCCCCATATGTTTTTGTTTCTTATCCATTTGGATTTATTTGATTTAATATGTCTCACACAAAGAATTGCGGGAGGATATTTATTTTTGGTCTGGATGCATGTTCAAGATGGGATTGGTACATAAACTATCAATCATAATAGATCGTGAATACACATTTGCTATGCATCATATCAGAATCGCAATGGTATGGGTTTTTTTTAGGCTTCACAGTTTTGGTTTGATATTCATAATGATACCATGAGCGCATTAGGAGACGCCCTAAGATATGTTTTTGATCTCATTCAATTACAACCCGTCTTTGCTCAATGGATACCTAAAACACCCATGCTTTGGCGCCCAGATGCAACGGCCCCTGGATTGCAACAGAAGCACGAGTTTTGACTTGGGGAGGTGGTGATTTCGTGGCGTGGGGGGCAAGGTTCTTTGTTACTTTCCATAGGAACCAGAATTTTTTGGACATACATTCATCTTATATATAATTATGTACGACGTATTTTTCTCCTGAAAGGTGTTACTTGTCGTAGCTCTCGTTTTGATATCGGTAAAAAACCTTGTTTTGTTTCCTTTGGGATGGTCTGGAGGGTGGGAACATGTCAAGTATCCGCTTGGGTATGTCTTCTGGGCCTAATTTGGATGGGTTCGCAATTTCGGTTCATTTTTTTGTAGTTGGTAAATGCAGTCAGATTTTTGGTGGAGTAAAGGATAAGGCTGGTAAAAACGCGAGAATTTGAAAAAAGGTTCACACTATTATGGTTGGCTCAGAAAGATTTCTTAATGGGCAACTTATCCCAAGTAATCGTCTTATGTATTATTATGCATATGGAAATTATTTTTCAAGGTGTCATTTTGATGGGCTTTGTTAGTTTATATTAAGGGGTGGTTATGGAAAGAACTTATTAATCCATCGTTTGGGTTCATAATAATTAAAAGTTGCTCAGCTCTCAGCTGCCTTGAGCCATTCGACAAGGACGATGTAGGAAAACCATTACCTTTGGGTGGAAAATTGCCACATACATGGGACTCTTCTTAGCAAGAATTATGGCACAAATAAGTTAGGAGGATTGAAAGGCATTTGCTTTAGATGTCCAATTTTGCCAAGGCTTTGTCTTTTGGACCCCAATGTCGTATTTGCTTTGGTATTGCGTACCAGGTCTGAACTTGAGAGTCATGATGTATAATCGAGGACGTCTTTAAAAAAAATTTTTGCTCTCATTTCGGGCAATTAGCAATAATTTTTCTGTGGCTTCCGGAATTCTTTCATGTAGTTGGAAATTTTGAGGCATGGGACCAGATCCTTTGACTTGGAAGCTATTGCATGCAATTGAGATCTCATTTGGTCAACCGGCCGTGAAGCTTTTACAACAGGGGTGCTTGACCAAAAAGTAATACCTTAATCTGGTGTTTCCCAGGTGGCTATACAATGGTTTACGCGAAGAAGCATCTTTATAGGGATCCCTTTCTTCCTCTAGTTCAAATATCCTTAATAGCGGGATGCTTCACTTAACCGAAATGGCAAACGAGCGTTTCGTGGTTCCAAAAAGCTGATCTCGTTAAATAATCAAATATGTCGACTTTCGGTGTAAGTGTATGGTTGGAAGACATTTAGTACATGTCCTTCCCTGGGCCCAATAGGGCGAATATGTTCGATGGAAATATTTCTTAAAGTACCTACCTAACAAGGTTAAAGGACCCTTTTACAGGGCATTTGGAATTTTATGCCCAATACACCGAATAAGTAGTACATTTACTTGGACTTCCAAGGGCCAGGGAATCTGCCATTACTAAACCCTATTGGGGGATTCATCCAAACCGAAAAAGTTTATGGTTGACTGATACTTCCCCATCATTTGGCTTTGCTTTTTTTTCTCATTGTGGTATATGATAGGAATAACTTCAGGCATTGGGCAAGTAATAATATCTTTTAAAAGACTATTCCTAGGGGGGGCGTTTCGGGCCGTGGTCATTAAAGGTGTTTATGACCACAATCAACATTCGATTCATTTTAATTAGGTTCTCGGCCTTTAGGTTATTCTTGGGCTCAACACATGTACTCTTTCGCTTTGCGTTCCTAGCACAAGATTTTATCACTCAAGCTGCCTTTCTCATGGACAATTCATGCAGGATTATCTGACAGGAGCTTTTAGCAGTCATGGGGCTTTTAGATATTTTGAGATTACAATCGGAACGAATAGGATTCGTATTGCAGAATGTTAGCACAAAGAAGCTTCATATCCCATTAAAGTTGGGCTAGTCCTCTATTGGGTTCCATACTTTGGGAATCTATGTTCATAATGAATGTCATGCTTGTTTTGGAAAGAAACCAAATCTTGATTGACCTATATTGCCGATTGGGTAATGGCTCATAGTTTAAAACTTAGTTGGTTAAACGGATGTATTTTCTCGAAACATCCGCATATAAAGAGTTCGAACTTGGTTGCACTGATGGTTAAATGCAGTTCATGCAATAAGAATTCACTATTCTAAAAATGGCCCTGCGAGACTGTCTGGTTCATACATTGAATCTAGGTTTACATACAATCATGATCTAGTAAAGGGTGCTTTAAAGACAACCAGTGTTCAAAGTTAAATCCAGATAAAAAGGATATTCGTAATTGTTTCCGTGTGATGGTCCGGGACGAAGGTGGTACTTGTGATATTTCGCTTGGAGCATGTTATTTGGTATTTCGTGTTAAACATTGGAGGGTTACTTTTTATTGGCATTGGAAAACACACTTATGGCACGGTAAGTTTCACATTTAATAAGTCCCCTTATTTGAAAGGAATGGCTAAGAGATTATTCAGGTTAGAAATCTTCACATTATCAAGGATATTCCTTTTGGGTATGAATAGTTCATGGGTTCGGAAGTAAAGGTTTTATTTGGACATCTTGATTGGGATGGTTTAGTAAATCCTGGCGTGGATATTGGCAGGAAATTGATTGAGGACTTTAGCATGGGCATGAACGCACGCCTTTGGCTAATTTTTTCGTGGATGAGAAATTTACAGGGCTCTTTCGATTGTGCAGCAAATTGTGGATTAGCCCATTTTTCCGTAGGAGCTATATTGCACTTTGCGGCTTTTGATTGCCTCTATTCAGGAATTTGGTTATTCGTTATGTGTTGTATCCGCGGAATATGGTTTCTTTGATAAAGAGGGCTGGCCTTTTATATTTCTACATAGGTAATTTAACTGATCGATTCTTTGGAGAATGAAACATTAGCCAAGGAAAAATTTGATTCAGAGGAAGAAAAAGGAAAATTTTAAAAAATATCATTTGATCAGAATCCTTTCCTCAAATCAAATAAGCAAAGTTCGTTGTTGAGTGGATAATGGAAAATTCATGAATTACATTCTTTACCGGTAATAGTGCACCTATCTACGTATTATCGAGTTGTTTTGCCGGAAGACCAAGCTAATTATCGACTTTGGACTTTTCCGGACTATATTCGTGAAATGGTCATGCTGTTTCTTGCCTGGGACAAGAAAATTCTGGTAAGGATTAAAAGTCCTTCATTATTCATTTTTAATATTTTCTATTCATCATATGGGCCCTTTACCATTCTGTATACCTTTACAGTGTAGAAATGGCTATTTCTTATTTCATACATTATTAAATAGAATATAGGAATTTAAAGGAGGTATTCAATCTTGTTCTTCTTTGTAAAATATCTCCTTCTTCTTTATCGCGGGGTCGAAGCTTGGTTAGATCGCAAGATCTTAATTGAAGTCATGTGTTCAAATCCCGTCTCACAATATTTTTTTAATGAAAGGATTATGGTTTGACTTTGGTAATAGTATTAATACTTGTTTTTATGTATCACCATTTTTTCTTTATTTAGGAAGCCTCTTATGTATCACAAATATGACCAAATCCCCTATCCATTAAATTAAATATAATTGAAAACTTGAACCTGGGCGGATAGCGGTGAATCGAAACCGATTCTCTTGGAAGAGTAAATTTTACCATTCGACTATATCCGCTTTTTTTTGTTTTGACTTGACATGAAGTGTTGGATAATAGTTATCCCCAATCGGCCAGATTACTCTCGATTTCATATTTCGATTATATAAAATTATTTTCTTTATCAATAAATAAAATCTTATGTTAGTTTATGATATATAGAGACTAAACTAATTTATAATAAAAATAAAAAAACAATTGAATTTATTTATATTAATTTCATTTTTTTTATTATATTATTAATTCAATTCTATATTTATATTTTCGTAATAGATTAATTATTTTAATTTATAATAAAAAACCCCTTCGATTTGAACCGATGAATTACTTTAGAATGAATTTATTCTTAAAGGCTAATTTTATAATTTTATAATAATATTTTATTTTCAATTTAAAATATTTATTTTAAATAAGAAGTTTTTATTAAGAAATTTGACCCCAATTTTTTTGATTTTCTTTAGTCCATTTTGAGGATTTATATTGAATTTTAATATGTTCAAATAAGAATTGCGTGGCAGGGATATTTCATTTTGGTCTCTGGAATGAATAGGTTCAAGAGATGAGAATTAAGGGATACCACCAAAAGATAATCCAATCCTACAATTGTCACAAATAAACATTTTTGTTATAATAGAATACATCCGAACAAAAAAACGGAAAGTATCAATAAATTGATGCACAATGCAATTAATGCAAAATTCGCTAATTGAAACAATTCATGTTTGGGATCCTCCAATCTCCAAAAAAAGAATTATACCATTTGCTCTATAGCCAAAAAATGGAAATTAAAATGATCAATCCTAGAAGGATTTTAACTGAATCCATTGATTACGACTTTTTAGACCCTTTCCTTTCTGAAGTTTGCGGGTAATTTTTTTGACTTACCGAATGATGGTATTATAATTAAATATATAGATTATATTATATTTTATTAGATAGATTCACGCCTGAATATCTTTCTATAGAGATGATTCAGTTAGATGCCAATGTTTTATTTGGTGGAATTCAAAAAATATAATTATACTATATCGAGATATGAGATGTGGTGGGTCATTAAACCGGTTTAGTTCGTAACAAAGAACTATCGAGGAGGATTCGGAATCGTCCTTTCCCTTTGGGTTTGCTCGGAAAGTATTTCTTTATCAGGTTTGCTGGCTTTTTAGCATTCATACAAAGGAAATGGCCAGGCTAAGAGAGTGCGCCAGAAAAATCTGAGATTGACTGTTGAATTTGATCTATGAAAGAAATGGAAAAGAAATTTTTGTGATCTTCCGATTAATGTATGGTAGTGGAATCAAATTGAATTTCAAATTGATTCTTACTGTAAGTCGCTTTTGTTTCAGTTAATCAGTTTAATGGGTTCCATGGAAAAATAGAACGGTTCTAAAATCAGATCAATTCCTTTTCAAATCCAGCTGCGGCTGAAAAGATAAACCGCTTGCTTTATGACCCACATTGTTTAAATCCTGAAAATGAGAGGTAGTTTCAAAATTCAAGGATTATATTGCTTCAATGGCATTCTGGGTAGCGACGCCACCCACGTTTAAAGAACCTAAAGGCATTAGTCAATATAACTGCGGAACGCCGTTCTTGCCAAGGCTGTATGATTTTTTTCCTCTTCATCCTATTTCCCTGGATGTTAGGTTCAACAGAGCACGCAGTCCCAAGAAGCATAGGGTTCGCCCCCAAAAACGAATTCTCCAGTCGGGGAAAACATTAGATATTTACTAAACCGGTTAGGTCCTTGAGCGGATCTACGTTAGCCCCAAGGGTTGCCTCTAACTAGAAAGTAAATGCTGGGTTTTGAGATTTTTGGCAGTAGGTCGTTGAATTTCACTTGGGTATAAGCGGTATTATTGAACCAGACTAAGTAAAACAAGTTCAATTAAACCAAAAACGGAATTAAAGCACCTAAACTTAAACAATAAGCCTACCCAGACCATAAATGCGGACGAAGGATCCAACCAGGTTTGGTTAAGATATGCCAGATTCCTTTTAAATACATTTGGAAACTAACCAGACATGCCCATTCATAATTCCAAAGCGTCGCACAAAAACAATCCTCCTCCCCAAAAGGTATTTTTAGTAAATAACAAAATAACCACTTGGGCTAAGGGTTATTATTTTGGAAAATTTTTACATCTTCTCCGGAAAGCCCAGGTTCTAATACACCTCTAAAATAGGCGCCTTTAATCTAACAAAAGCAACCTTAATCCTACAATGATAAATTGAATTTAAAAAAGGGATTTTGTTTTATCTTTCCAACATAACAAAGAATGGAAAAAATTCCTCAAAGTCATCAGGGCCCAAAGAAAGGGTGAAAAACCGCCAAGCCAACACTGCTGTAGGAAATTACTAAGTAATATTCCGATTCAAAGTATGGAAGGTGTCTATAACTTCCCCACAGGCTCCTCTCCAATCCTAGAGTATCTAGATGGGTGAATGTAAATTAATTCCTGTTCTACATGGGCTTCTCTGGATTAAAATCGAGCATTCAAATAGATTCATTCCGCCCAGAATACGATTAATCCGGCATTGGTACATGAGCCTCATAGTTTACTGATAAATTTTTATTGTCAATTTCCGGCAAAACCAAGCAAACGTGGTTTCTTGGTCAACACTGACTAATTTAAGTAACATTAAAGAGGTTTCCAAGGTGAGCTCCCGGGTATTAAGGTTAATTAATGAGAAATGAGCTGACCTCCAAGACGATATTCGTTTAAGAGAATATTTTTGGTCGATAAAAGTTGAATTCAGGATCTTCCGCTTCACGGATCTCCGAGATAGTATTGGACTACAGTTAAACCAGAACAAACTAAGAGCACTCATCCATTAACCGTTCTGTAAATAACTTAATATGAATGTAACAACGTTTATTGAATTCACTAACCCCTATAATTTGGGACCAAAATCTGATTAAGTGAACCATGAATAATTTTTCGTTGAGTTGGGTTTAAATCACGAATGTATTTGCAACCATCAATTTGAATAAGTATTTTCAAGTAGACCATGAATAGCGTATAGCCAAGGGTTCGGCATTTCTCGAACCCATCATAGAAAACGGTCAATGTCAATTTGAAACCTTGATGAAAAAGACTGAAAGCGAAAGATAGCTGCCTACACAAAATGGGTGAAAGAACAACAGAATTGATAAATCAGGAATACAGAAGATAAAACGCAATTGGAACCGAGATTGCAATTGCATTTAGGTCGTAATGTAACATCGAGCAAGTTCAAATTGGTCGTACCATGAAACTATTAGTCCGAAAGCACGTGGAGAGCAACAAAAGTCCACGGCCGCTAATCAGGGGAACAGTAAAAATTCCTTGTGCTTCAAGGAACCATAGTAACAACAAAGAATGTGCTAAAAAATTAAGGACTAGAAACCTTTTCCCCTAAGAAGTTGACACTTCCAAATAGGAAACTAGCTTAATCTAGGGTTACATGAAGTTACAACTGTACGTACCACCCCCTTAAAGCAAATATGACAAGGTAAGCAATTATACGGACAACCTCATAAAACGAAATCTGTCCCTATAAGCAGTCACCATAAACTACTCAAAAAATCATTTTGGTCTTTGGTATATTTTAAAGGGCTATAGTATAGGATCCTCCTATTAAACTACCTTAACCATTTCGAACCTCATGGAATTTTCACGTAAGTTTTAGGAATTGATATTTATGTATAATTTATTTGGTCATGTCTCTTTCATTCTAAAAGGTTCGAAGATAAAAAAAAATTGTATCATACCGAATAGTAAATCTATGAATCGTTCGGTTCTTTTTCCTATTCTATAAACCCTCAACCATGATTGCCTTTAGAATAAAATCAATGGATAATTTTTTGGAAAGAATTGTTGAAGAAAAAGATTCTTTTCTTCGATATCAGTTGTCCCAGACTTATCTTCTTGGTCCATCAACTTACCTATTCTTGTATTTTTTTTGTTAGTTGATAAATCAATATTTTTATTAATTCCGTTGTATTAAAACTCGCCGTATCTATTTTATACTCTATTTTCCTTTATTTTCATTTATTGTATTGTCTTTTATTGGTTCTATTTCCTTACCTTCAGTGAATGGAAAATTCCATGTATAGCTTTACGGTGCGAAGCAAGAAAACAATTTGAAATTTTTCTTTTATTCATTTTTTTATCTGTCAGAAAAAAAGGAGAGGGATGTTTCCTATTTTTTGTAAATTCATACATATAATGAAATAATAGGAGATTTAAAAATAAAGGCTTTTCTCCATCCCTATCATTTGTGTAAAAAAGATAGTTTTGCAGATATCGAAAATTTGGTACACGAAGCATGTTGATGTAGATATTTTGATATCGAAATATCTTGTGTTCTGGATCAAAAAAGAGTATTGAAAAAAAAAAAATGGCCCTTATGTTGTGCACTTTGAAAAACCGTTCCTGTGAAGGACGGAATCTCAAATTTATTTCTTTGAAATATCCTAGGAACAAGCATGGAATCGGGGGAATTCGACAGATTTCTTCGCGGGTCCAAAAAATGGAATAACATGATCCTGTCCAAATAATCTCTTTCGAATTTGAATCACATAGTGGATAGTCGTGTATTAATATGGGTTAGCTACATACTTTTTATTTTGTTATTTTCATGTGGAAATGCAAATTAGGAATATTTTTGAGATTCAAAAGAGCCTTATCATTATTCATTATAAAAAAATATTATTGTAAATTATAAAAAAAAAGTCTTCAACGATTTTCGATTTTATACTTAATTACTATAATCATGATAATAACTAACTATTCTAACAATTTTAAAAATTATAGAGATAGTCTACATTTTTTTTTTAAATATCAACTACAAAATAGCAATTAATATTTCTATTTCCGTTCAAATTTGATATACTATGATAGAGTTTCATGAAAATAAAAAGCCCCTATCGGATTTGGATACTTAGCCTTAGATCCATGGGCGTTTATCACAAGAGTTAAAGGCGGCCAATTTTTATAATTCAAATCACTATATGAGATTAAGATCTCTTAAAGATCTAATATCGATTTATATCTATAGAATAAATCTAATTAGAGGAGAATTTTATCGAAATTTAGATAGCACATGTTAATAATAAATTTATCGATTGATGATATATATAAATACAAAGTATCTAAATAGATGCAGTAGACCCAATTTAGTGTGGCTCATTTTAAGGAAAAATTTTATATCCTTAAGGTAGGGTCAAAATTGGTTTTTTATTTTCTACAATGCCATAGATCAAGATATTTCATCGAATATATGATAAAGAAATTCATTGTTCCTGAATAAAAAATTCTTAAAGAAAAGGTTTCGAAATCTTCTTGATCCCTCTTTCCCGATTTTCAAAAATTTCTCGATTTGTTAATTTTTGGCTTTTTGGGATGTTTTTCTGGATAAGAAGGGTTGAATCAATGAATGAAGTGAAAAAATGGAGTTTAATCTTGCGTCCGGAACAGCTGAATCACTTCCGTAAAGATCTATACTTCAGTTGTATTATTCATTTTCTTTCTATTTTTTTTATTAAAATGCATTCTAATTTGATATATTTTTCTAGGAATATAGAATTAAAATGGGGGAAATAGTAGGAATTTTTTTTTCTAATTTAGCGATTAGAATTAAGATTTATGAAAGATCTTTCGATCAGTTAACATTGATTCTATTGACAATTTCAAAAAACTGTTAACATAATCAGACATAGTATGTATGAATGGATTCTGGGCAAATATGCCCCATCGTAGTGGTCCATGGACATCTATTTCAAGGAGGCAACGGGGATTCGAAATTCTCTGGGGGTAAGGTACTACGAAAGGAAGTTATTGGATTATCAATAGCCTAGGCTTGATTTTCCTGGACGATTCTTGTGGGATAATTGGGTGGAGTAAATCGTTGGAATATGTCTACGATGGTTCAAATCAGCCGGCCCAAGATTCGCTGATCCAACATGAAAGATATAGCATTTTCTTCAAAAATTTGGCTTCGGTAAAAAAAAAAGTAAATTTTCTGAATATCCCTGCCTTTATTGCTTTTGCTTGTTCTAATTTAATTTTTATTGTTCCAAAAAGGTATGATTTTGCTAACAATCAAATTTCATTCAGGATCTCTAATTATAAAGGGTGAATCAAGAGAAAAAAAAAGGATTTGTTTTTTTATCTGTATTTTGTTTTATGATGATATGATTATCACTCGAATTGTCAATACGAAAAGGATTACTAGTTCTCAAAATGCCCATTTTGGGGAATTGATCCTCGTATTACTAACTGTATAAGGATTTAATGAAATGGTTAAAGGTTAATTTTAAATGAATCTAAGAATTTATACTCTACGTCGTTATTTTTATTTCCTCGGATTTAGTCATTTGTACGCACAGCCTGTCAGGCGGAACATTGTGGTTACGAAGTCCGTCAAGTCCCGGGAAATCAATGATCATTGAAAAATACGTATTCATTCTTCATTTTAAATGATCAATGTGAAAGGGATATCTAAATCAAATATGCGTTTGATACCAACGGGGATTCTATTTTTTTTTTTTTTTCGATCGAAATGAAATTTGGTACTTTCCTTTTCGGGTTCCGAGTTTGTCTAACTTCAATTACTAGTTTGAAAGCTCAGCTCATTCAAATTGATCACTGAACTTTATATATGCGTCTTTTTTAAAATTAGTTAATTGAAGAGGATTAATAGAAGATCAAATCAAGGATCCAACCGCCTTAGGCATTAGAGAGTGGAATGAATAATCTTTAAAATAATCTTTTTGCTTTAAATTGTAATTGACTTTCATAGAGGTAAGGGGGTGGCGAGAAAAAGACAAGAGCTCTAAGAAATAGTTAATTTGATGGAATATTAGATTGTTTTTATACCGGATTTTTATTTATTTCCAAGTAAATAATTACATAGTTAAAGTTCAAAAAAAAGTTCTTAACTCCTTTTTCTGTTTGTTTGGTTTGTTTTTGTAACCAATGGAAACTAAGAGTTTCAAATCATATACATCATCAGAATGATTGTTAGAAAAAAGTTTTAGATTATAGAAAGAACAAGAATGGAAAAAAAAGGATAAATTCAAATAAAAAAGAAAGTTAAAAAGGTTGGATCAGGAATCCAATTTTTGACGAGTTATGGATAAAGATTTCCTAGTTATACTATTCAATTCTCGACGATGAATTGATTTGATAGCTCCGATATTGTTATTATGATATTGATCTGATTCAATCATCGAGGTGTAATTCATCCCATTGATTTTTCAGGCGAAAGATTTCTCATCTCTATGGGATTAAAGTTCCGGAGTTATTGCCAAATAAAAAAATTGAGATTTGGAAGTAATTGTTTCGCATTTATTGCTACTGCACTCTTATTCTAGTTCCTACTGTTTTTAAATTATAATGTACGTAAAACGTCAGTCAAAGTGATGATTTGAATCAAACTTGATATTTCTAGTCAATGATTGACGAAATAGAAAACAAAAGGGGTTGAGTCTCAACGTCTTACCTTAAATTATATCGAAATGAGCGGACTGGAACCGTGGATGTATTTCTATGAGATTCGATAGTTGAGTCCGATTAGCTATGGTAAAAGATTCATATATTTCTTCTACCACTCGATTTTTGTTATTGAATCTAACAAGTTGTACGTATTAAATACAGGCTTAATGTAGATTAATCTACAATCTATTTCTGATTTGTATTGTATATGGAATGTCATATCCGAATCGGTTCTTTACTTCAACATTAATATATTGATTCCAATCATCTGAAATACTGAAAAGCAATAATAATATTACGGTTTCATTTGCATAGATCTCGGAAATTTTTTTCAAAAAAAAATGATGGCATAGAAAGAAGTAATTGATTGAGCAGTTATATCACAAGGGTTCTCTGGCAATTTCTTGAATTCCTGAATGAGTAAAACCACATTTTTCATCTTTCTTTCGCATGATATGAAATGACTCATAAAATATGAATATGAGTCAAAAGCCTAAGAAAAAGCATTATAATATATGATAAAATTTTGAAAAAAAGAAAAACAATGGTAAGTTAAGTCGCATATAATATGCGACTTGCTAAGGTAGATTTATTAGTATAGTTTTCCTTGGAACAATTCCTATTATATTGGTGTTTCCCATAGAAGTTG
>JBBMOL010000937.1:0-57347 GCA_037954665.1 Laguncularia racemosa | reverse complement strand
TGGAAAGATCCTAGGAATTCTTTGCAATCTTGTTATTTTAATTAAAGAGAGACAAATTTGGGCTTAATTTGATTAGGGATTATTGATCTTAGAAAGACCTAATCTAGTGTAAGAAACCCCGCAATCGAATTTTGGGGAAAATTTAATCATGGATAGTGTGGAACTGATAAAAGCTACAGAGAATAGGGGGATTTTGGGCGGGGTATGTTTAAATCGTTGAATTAAAATTAAAGGGAGTGTTTGAATCTTTTCTTTGTTCATTTTTATTTGTTTCTTTCAAATTAAGAAATAATTAGGATAGTTGGGATCACATAGGAAATTAGAAATGAAAATCGTTAGTACTATTACTTATAATCTTCGGGGATCGATACCTAAACCCAGCATACTGCTAGTTGATAGGTATATTTTTGCCTGAGAATTGATCGTAACTAATTGAGTAGAGGGTTAAATTTTTAAAACGGCCCAGAATCGTCCATGAGGGGGGCAGTGTTTTTGCTAAAATTATCACATCTCTGATTCCTAAAGTGAAAATTACTTAAAAAATTAGATTTTACAAAACCTAAATAAATCTTTTTCTTTGTAATACTATAAAAAATTACTATAAAATAACTACAAACTAGAAATCCATAGTCGCTAAAGCCATAGAGAAGTGTATCCCTACCAAATTGAAAATTAAGTATCCCAACTTTAAAGAAGTTTAAGTTTAAAAAATTTCAAAGGAAAAAATTTTAAAATGGGAAGTAAAATTCCATAATTTTCATGTTACTCTATCTAATCTAACCACAAAATTTATTTAAAATCCTATAATTGTTCCAGAGTTTGAAGTTTTTACACTGATTTTTAGCCCATTCTTTGGTTTTTAAGCATAACCATGAAAGAGAAATTGGGGGGTGTAAGAATGAAAAAATTAGGGAATAACCCTCCTTTGAACTGATAAGCAAAACAAGCAATTTATTTAATCAAAAATTTTAAAGCATGATAAAATTCACGTGATCAAAATATACAGTTACAAGAAAACCACTACAACATGTTTTAACGCACTCTTTTACCTAATTAGGAAACTACGAACACATTCAACTTTAAGCTCTAGTGACCCCGGGTCTTCCCTTTTTTGAGATCATTCGCAAAGCTATAAATTTTACTTATAAAATAGTTTAAAAAATAGATATATTAATAACCCATGTAGGGTAGGGATTGGAAAGTAGGGGGAAACATAACCAAAACCACATAACCATTAACAAAGCAATTGAAAAAAGGGAACCAAAGACATTCACAAAGTCTTCATTTTTTTTATATAATTATTTTGTTTTTTTAAATTTTGGGAACTTTTGTGGGTTTTACAGGAGGAAGATCGAACACACACACTTGGTGTGGTCATTGGGGCCCCATATATCAAAAGGACTAGAGGACCGGCCATGTGCTACATAATTTGAAAAAAAGGGGGCCTAAAAGACCACCCAAAGTCTCCCAATTGCACTATGTTTTTTTTTTCCTATTAAAAACTAGTATAAAACTTATAAAGAGACAACAAAAAGATAGTTTTGATATTATTTTTGCTACCTTCTTTGCGGGAAAAAAAGCCTCCTTTCACTAAAAACACTCTTATCAATTTAAATTTAAGGGTTGTGGCAACTGGGACTAAGATTGTTGTAGTAAAATCAACAATTGCAATTGTTTTCCCAAATTTTACAAGGTGTCAATCTGGTAAGAATTTGGGGAAATTTTTTTTTGTTCTTGTACATGCAAATTTAAGTTCACATTCAACGGGGAACACGCCAATTTTAGGAAACACCCAAAAAATAATAATGGAAATCTTCGCTTCCTCTCTCTATAACTCACCCAAGCCTAATCATCTTTATGGGTTCTCCCTCTCCCCCAACCCTCTCAAAAAAAGGGTTCCCGAAGGTGAGCAATCCCACTACGAAAAATCACAAACACAACACATGTACAAACAGAACAAGTGTCACACACTTATGCAATATTTAAAAACACAAACAACATTTCCTTAAAATTTTTGGGCCAAAGCATTAATAGGGACTCATGACCCCCTTTAACACACTTAACACACTAAAGCATTATTTGGTGAGGGGAACTGCCAAAAACGGCTCCACACCCAGATCCCTTTAATCCTTAAACTTAGTTTTGGGGAAACTACCACTAAAGGGGCCCCACACCCATGTACATTTAAAACCCTGGATGGGAACTGCCACTATAGCCCAGTAAGGGGAACACCATTAGGGACAACATCTACAAGGATCATTGGGGGTCCCTTAAAGATCTGCCCAATTGGGCCCCCACCAACCCCAAAACTATAACAATAATTTAATCACTTAAACTAATTCACCTTTTAAAATCAATTCCAATACATAAACTATTTTAAAAGCAACAAAAAACATCACAGAAGTTACACAAATTTTAAAAATCCTTCCCTTAAGCACTTCCCGGACTTAGAGTACTAAGTTGAAATATTTCAATCAACAAGCCTTTTTAATACTTAATCAAGATCAATACGTTCTTTTTTCACTAAATCCCATTTTTTAATTTCCCTAGGGCCTTACTAGCTATTTAGGTTTCATAGATTAAAATTTTTTAATTTGAAGTTTAAATAAAAAATAAAAAACTTTTACTTTATTCAACATAGTTATTTTTAGGGACCGTATTGCCAACAGAGCAAAGTATACCGGGTTTGGAGTCGTGATCTTCCGTGTAAAAATTTTGGGTTTTAACAGGTTAGAACAAACCGTGTTAGGAGGCAGTTCTTCTTCATTTAAACAGTTAAAAAAACAACAGTATTAAAAAATCTTGTTTCCCTTACCAACACGTTTTAAACACGACCATGTTTTAAAGGCCAGTTCTCTTTTAATGAAAATTTTACACCAAAACGGTTTTAAAAAATGATTTTGGGTTTGGGAACTATGTTACCCTTTAAATCAACTTGGCCGAAACAAGGGCCCCCCCCCCCTTAGAGGCGTGAATCTTGGGGGGGGGGGGGACCTTTCAAATTCAACAAAAGGGCAAAACAAGACGTGTTGGGAGGGTATGTTTCCCTTGGTAATTTCCACGAACCTTATTCTTTTACTTTAAACTTTCCAAAAACTCAATCCTCCTATTCCAAGCTTAATTATTCTCTAAAATACATAAGGCATTTAATAAAAGGGATTTTATTGATTATTTTTTCTTGATTTTGTTTTATTTTCAACAATTCCACAAATCACAATTTTTTAGTCGTTATTCTTGTTCTTTTTATTCCCTTCTCAAATCTCGAGTCTTTATCACCATTTATAATCATGAGGTCCATTCCACTAACATAATTTAGAATTGTATAAAGATCCTTACCTCATATACTTAAAAATGGTTTTCATCCTTTTTCTTCATCACCTAGGATTTCCGTAGGAAGTGCCATCATTTGTAATCTGTTTCACTGCTCAAATAAAAAGGGAAACTCCTGGTTAATTTCATATTTATACCTTTTGTGAAGTGCCCCAAATTCCCCCCTTTAAAACTTTCTAAAATTACATCCTTGCCCTTTTGTTTTTTGTGATAATCATAATTCTAAATAATAAATAATACTTTTTAGGTATTCATTCCCCCCCTCCCCCCCTTAAAAATTTTTTCATCTTAAAGAACTTTTTTTAAGAAGAGTTATGGATACTTCTTCCTCATTTCTACTTCCAGTTCCCACATAGCTTCCCTTTTTTTTTTGGGTTTTGTCCATTGCACTTTAACAAAAAGGGATTGTTTTCCGCTTAGCACCCATTCCTTAGGGCCCAAACCTTGATTAACCTTTCTAAAGATTCCAGTTTTGGGCTACCATTTGTTTCCCAAAGCCACTTTTTGATTCCAAGTACATACTTTCTCTACAAGATACATAAATGTTTATGTACCCCCAACCCAAATTTTGGGGGGAAGAGCAACCTAAAAGCCACTATGCTTACTCTCCCATGTCTCAAAAAGGCCTATATACCTTTGGGTTTAATTTTCCCCCCTAAACTTAAATCAATCACCCTTTTGTTAGAAAAATTTCTCAATAATCCTTATTTTCCCACTTAAAATTTCCCAAAGGAATTTCTCTTTTTGCATACTCTTTTATCTAGTTTTGGGGCCTGTCTTATTCTCTATCGCAAAATTTACTTTGTCGGGCTACTTCTTAACAACTCCAGCCCTATCATCTATCTTTTCCCCCACTTCACCTCAATTTAGTGTGGATCTACACCTTTTTCCATAAAGAGATTTCCTAGGTGCCATCAGATGGTTTCCTGGTAAATTTTATTATAGGCAAATCTACCGGGGCTATATGCCATTCCAATTTTCCTCTAAATCTAGTCATATGCCTGACAAAACTTCTAGTATTTGTATAGTCCTTTCAAATGATCATCTGTTTGTGTGTAAATGTTGTCTGAAATGGTTTATTACTAATGCCTTATGTAAGCTACTCCAAAATCTCCACAAACCTTGTGCCTATTAGAATGTTGTCACTAGCACTCCCCTGCAGTCGATTATCTCTTGTATTAAACTAAAACCCTTTTTCCCAAATTTTAAAATCCTACTCAATAGGTAGAAATGATAGACAGGCCAAATTTTTCCACTTAACCCAAACTACATCTTTTTTTTTCCCTATCTTTTGGGGCATAACAAAGCCCTTATCAATCTCCAATTTTCCACTTCGGGATTTTAAGAGGCTGTAACACAATTGGTCCTAGTGTTTCTATTATGAACGTTGGCAGTGACCATCTGGCTACTATTCTGCTATTTATCCTTTAGTTTTTCTACCAATAAAAACCTTACGTCCTTGACATTTTAGTACTTCCAGGAGTATTTGGGGGCAAGTAATGTGCCGCCTTCATTTTTTCTCTTTCAATTCTACATCCCTTGGGATACATAATCTCATTTCATCCCTTTAAGGTCCCTTCACATTTTGTTAAATTTTGGGGCCTTTCCTTGTTCCTTCACCTTGACTCTTGAATATCCTTTCATCCTCTAAACCCAATTTAATTAGTCCATTAGGTTTGGGTGAAACCCCAAATACCTTTTTTTCTCCCCACTTCTTGGTTTTAAAACTTCTAAAATCCATTTTCGTGTGTCTTCTAAAAATTCCTCTGAAAAAGTTAGAGGGCTTTTTGCCTTTCTCTTTCTACAAAATAAAATTTTCCACCACATTGGCTTTTCCAAGGTATTGTATCTCCAAGTCGTAACCTTTAATTAACTCCAACCCCCTCTCTGTCTCATATTCAGCTCTGTTTTCGTAAATATGTACTTTTAGGCTTCTATGGCAATGAAGATTTTTTCACCTTTCTCCATATAAATAAAGCCTTTTATAACTACAAAGCTATACTACAACTTCAAATCCTTTAAATATGATTGGGTAAATTTTTTTTCATATGGGGTTAATTTTTCGAAAGGGGTGCAAATTTCATCACTTACCACCTTACATCAAAATAAAACCCTAACCCTTAACTAAGGATCACTTTTGAACTGTAAACTCTTCTTCCCCCCCCCTTGGGTAAAAATCCAAAAATATCGCGAAACCAATTTTCCCCTTTAAGCATTCAAAAAAAAGGGGTTCACATCTGTCATCCTTTCAAAATTTTACATTCTTCTTTTTCAATCTAATGAAGGAGTTTTTATTTGGAAAAACCCCTTTAAAAAAATCTCTTTTGTAGCCTACTAAACCTTTTTAAAACTTTTTACTTCTGGAAACCGTTTTTTAGTTTTTCGCCAGTCTGCTAACACTCATACCTTTTCAAAGGGCAACAATATTCTATCTTAGTTAAACCCCATGACCCCCAAAAAAGCAAATAATTACAGCTATAAAATTTACATTTGCTGAATTTGGGATACCCAAAATTTTTAACTTATACCAACCCCCAAAAATGTTACAAGTGCTCTTCTTGCCCTCAGTACTTTTTAAAATATTTAGGAATCGTCGAAAAAATATTACAAATTTATTCCAAGAAATCCCTGAAAAACCGTTCATTAAAACCATGAATTTACTGGGGGGGCTTTTGTTTGTCCCAAAAACATTAAAATAGAAACTCGTAATGCTTTTTTTGCCTAGTTTTGGAAAACCATTTTTTTTGGGTGTCTTCTTCCCCCTATTCTGAGTTGAAGATAGCATAATCTCAGATCTACCTTGGGGGAACACCAAAGCCCCCCTACAACTAGTTCCCAAACCCGGTTTATCTATCATTAAAAAGGGGGGAAAACTTTTTCTTTATTGTGAAACCCTTTTTTAAAAATTCCCCCTTAAATCTATACAGAGGGGCCCCCAAACCCCCCCTTTCCTTTCTTTACCCAAAAAAGACGGGGATGAATCCAGATGAGTGGGCCCAAGGGCCCGGGAAAAAAAATTGGATCCTCTTGAAGGCTCCCGACCCGGGTCAAAAAGGGAAAACGAGCAAAAAATTCAAAAAAGCAAATTAAAGGGGTTTATAAATTTTCCATGAAGCCGAAAAAGATTTGAGCAAACAAGAAGTTGGAAACAATTGGGGAAAAACCCTGGGAACCGTTTTTGGTTCTTCAAAAAATAAATCAATTTCGGTTTTTTTATGTGGGTTCACCCATTTAAAAGGGTTTCTTTTTACCTATTTGGGTTTCTTTTTTACCCAAGGTTTTGTCTCGTTTTAAAAAACGGGTCGGGTTTCCATTTTTTTTTGGGCTCTTAACAATTTCCGAACGTATTTATTGGGTTTTCAGGGGTTGGCGGGTTTGATCATTTTGTACAAGCTTATTTTCAAAACATAAAGTTTGGTTGAGGAAGGTAATATCAAAAACCTTAACTCCAATCGTTCATATCAATTATCGTATTCAATTTCGTAGTATTGATTGTCTTTTGATAGTGTAATATCGCTTAGGAGATTGTTAAAAAAAAAGAGTAAAAATCACGACAAAAAAAAAAGAAGAGAAAAGAAAAACATGATCAAAAGCAAAACAGAGACAAAAAAAAAATTTGGATAAAAAAAATAGAGGAAAATTTACGAACCCTAGAGTTGTTTTGAATTCTACGGAAGGAAATTGGTGTAGTTCGGGGTTTGTTCCAAGAGAATTGAGAAGAGGAAATTGGCGAGTTTTATATCATCATTATTTGTGATAATACACGAGTGACTCTGTGATATCGTCTGTTGAGCGAAACACGTAAGGGAGTATATCATGAGGTTTAATTATATATATATTTGTGTTAGTACTAATCTTTTCTGCAGGGACTATGTCGAGACAACATTCTCCTAGGTTAGTAATTGAGGCGTTGAGGGGAGAAATGAAGAGGATGTTCCAAGAAGGAATGGAACAAATTCATGAGACGGTGGAGCAAAGACCAGAGCAATCCACAAACGTATTCCAAGGGCATAAGCGGGAGAGTACTGAGGGGCGGAGATGAAATGTCGGATGATGATTTTGATGAGCCTTCTGTCGGGAGTTATAGAGGGATATAGTATCGGAATAGAGGAACTAGGGACTGGGAAGATAGAGGAGATAGGAATAGAGAGGATGATCAATTGAGTAGCATAAAGATGAAGATTCCTCCTTTCCAAGGGAAGAATGATCCCGAGGCATACTTAGAGTGGGAGAAAAAGGTGGAGATGGTATTTGATTGTCACAACTATAGTGGGAGAAAGAAGGTAAAACTTGCTGCTATTGAATTTTCGGATTTTGCTATAGTGTGGTGGGATCAACTAATGTTGAATAGGAGAAGGAGTGGTGAGCCACCTATTGAGTCTTGGGAAGAGATGAAAAGAGTGATGAAGAAGCGATTTGTACCTGCGTATTACTATCGTGAATTGCACAACAAGTTGCAAACTCTTAGGCAGGGAAGCCGGAGTGTAGATGAGTATTTCAAGGAGATGGAAGTCACTATGATTAGGGCGAATGTAGAGGAGGATAGAGAGGCTACAATGGCTAGATTTCTTGCTGGGTTGAATAGAGAAATCCAAATGTGGTTGAATTGCAGCATTATATACATTTGGAGGGTATGGTCCACATAGCTATAAAGTTTAGAACCAGCAAAGAGGAGAGGTAGTAGTAATGCATGGTTCCAACAGGGTAATGGTTCATCCACTTGGAAGAATAATCAATGGAAGAAAGAAGAAAAGCCTTTACCCACCAAACCAAAAGGGGAGCTGAGGCAAGCGGGTTCTACTCTTGGTAATCAAGGTAAACCCTGAATCTTCTACTTCTAGAAATCGTGACATTAGATGTTTTAAATGTCAAGGTAGAGGCCATATTGCTAGTCAATGTCCAAATAGGCGTGTGATGATGGAGAGTATGAGACTGAGGGGGGTAGTGAAGAAGAGGATATGCCTCCATTAGAGGATGCTAGTGATGATGAGGAGCCTGCAATGGGAAGGCTAGTGGCAGTAGTGAAGAGAGCTTTGAATGTGCAGGTGAAGGAAGAAGAGGAGGTGCAAAGGGAGAATATATTTCATACTAGATGTTATCTGGGAGATCACATTTGTAGTTTGATTATTGATGGGGGAAGTTGCACCAATGTAGTGAGTAATTTTATTGTTGAGAGCCTGGGGCTCAAAACTGTTAGACACCCTAGTCCATATAAATTGCAGTGGTTGAATGATAGTGGTGAGACTAAGGTGAGTAAGCAAGCCTTGATTGGGTTTCGCATTGGTAGGTATGAGGATGAGTGTTATGTGATGTAGTGCCAATGCAAGCATGTCATGTGTTTGTTGGGGAGACCATGGCAATTTGATAGGAAGGTTGTGCATGATGGCTTTTCTAACAAGTATAACGCTTGTTCACTAAGGGAAGAGCTTTAATCTTAAACCGTTAACACCTAAGCAGGTGTATGAGGACCAGTTGCAGCTACAACAGTCGTTTGCAAAACACAAGGTGAGTGAAAAGCAGAGTGAGAGTGAGAGAGCAAAAGACAATGAGAAGAAAAAAGGAATATAAAAGTTAGGATCAAAAGGAAAAGGAGAGGAAGGCTGGAAAGAGTGTGAGAGGCCAGGTTGAAGGGGGATCAACTTTAGTGGTGAGTGAAAAGGAGAGGGTAGCCTTGCAAAAGGAGAGTTGTGTGGCAAGAGTGAGTGTAGTAAGGAAAGCGTTAGTGATGAGGCAACCTATGTTGTTGCTGGTTTTTAAAGAAACATGTTTGACTACTAACGAATTATCTAACTCTTTGCCTAGTGTGGTTGTGTCTCTTGTGTAGGACCTTGAAGATGTCTTTCTTGAGGAGATTCCAAAGGATTACCACCTATTCGTGGTATTGAGCACTAGATTGACCTTGTACCAGGAGCATCAATTCCTAACAAGCCAGCTTATAGGAGCAACCCGGAGGGAACAAAGGAACTTCAAAGGCAGGTCGAAGAATTAATGGAGAAGGGGTACGTGAGAGAAGGCATGAGTCCATGTGTAGTGCCTGTGATTTTGATGCTTAAGAAGGATGGGACATGGAGAATGTGTGTTAACCGCCGCGCCATCAACAACATTATGGTAAAGTATCGTCATCCCATTCCTTGTTTAGATGACTTCTTAGATTGGTTATATGAGTATACTGTCATTCCTTGTGAGCCATGGATAAACATTTCCATTGATTTTTTGTTAGGATTATCTAGGCCTAGGCATGGTCAAGATTCTATTTTTGTGGTTGTGGATAGGATTTCTAAAATGGTTCATTTCTTTCCTTGTCATAAAACTGATGATGCTATACACATTGTTGATTTGTTCTTTAGAAAGGTAGTGCGTCCACATGGTATACCTAGAAGCGTTGTTAGTGATCGACATGAGAAATTTTTGAGTCATTTTTGGAGAGTATTGTGGAAAAAGTTAGGAACTAAACGGATGTTTTCGACTATCTGTCACCCACAAACTGATGGGCAAATTGAGGTGGTTAACAGGACTTTAATTCAATTATTAAGGGGCAATCATAGAGAAGAACATTAGGACTTGGAAGGATTGCCTACCATTTGTGGAGTTTACATGTAATAGGGCTTTAAATAGCATTATTCATTGTTCGCCATTTGAGATTGTGTTTGGTTTTAACCCACTGAATCCTAATTATTTATTGTCATTGCCACTTAACAAGTTTGTGAGTTTTGATGCTGATTCTAAGGCAGACTTCGTGAGAAAGCTACATGCACAGGTAAAGAGTAGGATTGTAAAACAAAATGCCAATGTTGCTTCAAGGGTGAACAAGGATAGGAGACCCAAGATTTTTCAGCCTGGAGATTGGGTTTGGGTACATTTTCGCAAGGAGAGGTTTCCATTGCAGAGGAAATCCAAGTTGAAGCCTAGAGGCGATGGACTAATTCAAATTCTTGAGCGCATCAATGATAATGCATACGAGAAAGATTTATCAGGTGAGTATCCAGTAAGTGTCACATTTAATGTTACTGATCTAAGTCCCTTTGATGCAGGCAATGATTTGAGGACAAATCCTTTTCAAGAGGAGGGGAATGATGAGATCCATGATGAGTGCCAAGCCGGAAGAAGAAATGTGGATCCTCTTGAAGTGCTGCCTGGACCGATCACAAGAAATCGAGCAAAACGATTCAAGGAAGCACTTAACGGGTTGATAAAGGTTGTCCATGAAGCCGAAAAGGATTGGAGCAATCATGAAGTTGGAACAGATTGGAACAACCATGGGAAGACCCTTGCTTTTGTACAAGTTATACTGGACACGGATGAAGAAGGCATGTATTTTAAAGGTACGGCCGTGTAGGAATCTCAAGATTGCACAGAATCATACACGGCCAGACACACGGCTAAAAGGCACGGCCGTGTATTGAGTCAAGCAAATCCCCAGGAAGGTACACGACCAGAAGTACACGGTCGTGTATGTGGTCGGAATGTACACAGAAAAGTACACGGCCAAAGTACACGGTCGTGTACACGGCCGTGTATGTTGCAAGAAGTTGCACAGAAAGGTACACGGCCGTGTATCCCCTGTCGGCCAGCTTATTCTGTTTTCGCGTTTTTACACCACTTATCTAAACTACGTTGTTTTGGACTTGTTTTACACGAATTGTAACCCTAGTATAAAAGCTCCTAGGGTTTAGAACAATGAAGAACATACATCTTTGAACATTAAACACTTTTGAGAGGCACCT
The DNA here is from genome assembly GCA_037954665.1 of Laguncularia racemosa. Taxonomy (NCBI): domain Eukaryota; kingdom Viridiplantae; phylum Streptophyta; class Magnoliopsida; order Myrtales; family Combretaceae; genus Laguncularia; species Laguncularia racemosa. Next base: position 46,293 of record JBBMOL010000937.1, on the reverse strand, counting down.
CTCTTGGTTCTTCAAGAACTAAATCGAACTTATCGGATTGATTTCTATGGCGTTCATCCCGACTTATCAATCAGTCTTTCATCCCGATTGTGGCGTCTTCGTTTTTATACCAAGGTTCTTGTCTCGCTTATAGACAACGGGTCGTGGTTTCCACTTTAGGTGTTTGGGCGTCTTAAGCAACGAATTTCCGAACGTATTGGTATTGGGTTTTATCACAGGTTGGCGTGGTTTGTATCAATTGGTGCACTCCAAGGAGAGATACTGGGTCTTATAAAACCATTATCTTGTAGTTCTTGCAATTGTTTCCTTAATTCTTCCAATTTATTGGTGTCATCCTATAGACTAGTTTTAATACGGGTACTACACCCTATACCGAGTCGATGTTGATTTCTATTTCCTTGGTTGGGGGTAAACTAAGAAGATTTTCTAGAAACACATAAGGAAATTCCCTCACTATCAGTACTTCTTCCATCCTAACTTCTTCACTAGCTTCAACAGATATGGTTGCTAATACACTTTTTCCCCATATCTCATAGGTAGGCAATCTAATGGGTCTCTGCACTTCTATCTTGTATTCAAAATACCCATCCCCAGTATATTAAACTGCACCTCTATGTTGCGACAGTCAATGGTGGCATGATATTTTGACAGCTAGCTAACATCCAATATAATGTCAAACTCTATCATTTCCAATACTAGGAGGTTTGTTGGCATCACCCTACTATGTATTTCTATTTTCACTCCTATGCATATCTTACTTATTCTTCCTCTTACTCCCAAAGGAGTACTAACAGCTAGGCAGTCATTCATGTTTTTAACATTCAATGCACATGTACAAACAAAATTCTCAAACACACAGGACACAGATGCATTGTGGGAGTGTACTGGAAGCATACCTTTAATGTTGTCCACATTTGGAATATCTTGGTGCTATTGTTTGTGAATGGTAAACACCTTGGTAGGAACTCTTTATCAAGGAGCTCCTGTTTGTGGTCTACCTCCCTATCCTCTCATTAAAGGTTTAGCTACCTGTTGAACTGGCCTTCTTTGATTCCTGATTTGCCCTTAAGGACAATTGATTGCCTTATGTCCCCTTTGGTTGCACACATGATAGGAGATTAAGGGAACTGACTTTTCAGTGTAATGTCTGTTAATGTGCCTAGTCTTCCCATAAGAGAAACATGCCCCATCTAGCCATCTACAGTCTCTTAATTCATGGGGTCCGTAACATCTGGGACATTTAACATCTGAGCTTGTTATAGTGAGTGCTAAAGGCATTTGTTTGATCTCAAGAGGAAGGGCTATAGTTCTTGATGTTCTGCTTTACAGCAGGTGATGTCTTTTACCCCTGTCTTGCCCCATTCCACTAAAGGCAAGTCTTTTTCCCAAAGCTATTGCTACTCTTCAACTCCTCTATTATTCTATAATTTTGTTATTCTACTCAAGGTACTTCACTTTGTCTACCATTTCAGCATATGCATTTAGCTGAAAGGCCCCTACAACAAGTTGTTGGTCCAATTCCAATCCTCTCAGTAACCTTTTGGCTTGGGACCTATCATCATTACGTACATTCTCAGGAAGGAACCAAATGAAGTGGTTCAACTCTACCTTATACTCTTCAACTGTTCAATTCCCCTATTCACGGTTGTAGTATTCATTCTCCATTTTGTCTCTAGATTTACTAGGAAAGCATCTCTAATAGAATAGCTCCTTAAATACCACCTAATTCATGCATTCCCCCACAAGTTTAGGAACTAAAGCCTACCATTTTGCTACAATTCCCCTCAACATGAATGCAACATAATTTACCTTCCTATCTTCTGATATCTAGAAGGCAGCAAAAGTCTTCTCAATTTCCTATACCCAATCCTCAGCCTCAATTGGGTCATCCACTCTGGGTTTAAATTCCTTAGCCATTCTTATGAACCTATCAATGATAGGTTCATTGGAATTTCTGTGCTGTGGGACATTACGGGCTTGGTGTTATTATGCTAATAATCCCACTAGGTGGTTCACAGTGTGTAGTAGTTGAACTGTCTCATTAGCCATTTGACCTCTTTTCCCTTGTGGGTATGAGTTATGAACTTCCTCCTCATTAGGGTTATCATGCCTAGCACTCCTTCCAGTTCCTGATCCGATAATTCTTCTTGGAGGCATTCTATTTAAGAAGAGACAATCGGATCTACTTATGTTACTAATAGATCATCAACCTATTCCCTATAGATTCAAACTTAAGTCACCAAAAGATCATAAACTTGAAGCTTTAATACCACCAAAGCTGTAACACCCCAAAACTTAGGTCGCGCTACCTCCCACTATGTGTCATTATCTCATAAGAACACATTAAGACTCTAAATAAACTCTGATACATTTTAACTTATAACTCTAATATAAAAACATTCCATACATCTTAAAAATTCAAATATTCTCAAAAACCATATCAAACATCTAATGCAGTAGAAGTCTTTAAACACTAAAATAATATTCTCATTGATACTGTCTATTACAATTAAACAACATAAATCTCCTAAAACTTAATCACTATAATAATAATGGAAATCTTCATCTTCCTCTCTCTATGTCTTACCTAAACTTAAGTCATCTTCTGGGTTCTTGTCTCCCTCAACACTTGCATCTAAAAAAGGTTCCCCAAATGGTGAGCTAATGCCCAATACGTATAACACAAACACACATGCATGTATAAACATGAACAAGTGTCACACACGTTATGTAGTACTTAAACACAAACAACCATGTCCTTAATACATTTAGGTCTATAAGTATCAACAAGGTACTCATGACCCCCTTAACACACTAGAACATGATTTGGTGATGGGAACTACCACAATGGGCCCTACACCCATGTACACTTAAACCTTAAACTTGGTGATGGGAATTGCCACTATAGGCCCCACACGTATGTACACTTAAACTTGGTGATGGAAATTGCCACTATAGGCCTTAGGTGATGGGAAATACCACTACGGGCCCCACACCCATATTCATTAAACCACTTAATCAACATTTAGCTTAGATCATTTCCAAGCACGACTCCACTAGGGACAACATCACACAAAGATCATTGGGGTGCTCCCTAGGGATTTTCCACTATGGGCCCTAGGCTAAGCCAAGCACATACAATATACAACTTAAACACTTAAACCAATTCATCTAGTTAAATCAAGTTCAATAGATAAATTATCTTAAACAAGCACAAATCATCACATAAGTTACATGTACCTTAAATCCTAGCTTTAAGCACTTCCCGATCTTGGATGTCAGTTGATGTGCCTAAATCCACTTAGAAGCACAATTAAAAGACTTAGGAAAAAGCAATCTCAAGTCAACAACAAACCGGATCCATAAGGGGCAAAATTCACGTGAACCCTAGTAAGATGTAATGAATTCTAAATGCTCAAAGTTATAATTGTAATACCACAATGCTAATCTCTTCTAATAACACCCTAATCACATATAATCCCACGAAAATAATCCAAAAATTTAAAAGAAAACCTCAATTCCAAGGACTCCTTTCCACTAGTGAAAATCACGTTTTCAAGGGAATTTTGAATGATGATTCAAATTCAATTGCAAGGGACCTTGATTAAACACAAGAATTCGACAACAATTAGAAGCAAATCTGTCCAAGAACTATCTCAATTCAACCCTAGGTATGACACACTAGAGAAGAAAAGAAATCACAACAAAATGAAATTGATACAACTCACAATTTCAAGGTATTGCACTCGCCACAATTTCAACTCTTGGGATTGAAATTGATAAGAGTCTAATGACAATTAGGAACCCTAATTCTCACATGAATATGAAGTGTATAATCTGCAAAAAAAAAATGGCCTCCTCAAACCCTCTCTTAAGCAAGTTTTATACTTGCTACTCCTAGGGTTAAAAAGTGCTCAAAATTATAAGTTTGCCACTTTTAAGGTAGCTAACCCTAAATGAAAATTACAAGGAAATAAAAGTGTCCCAAACTAAAATACAACCAAAATAGTTCATAAAAGAGTAAATATATAAAAGAAATGGTCTTCAAGATGCCGGTCTTCTATAGGATCCATCGGCCTAGCTCATCGCCGGTTTAGGTCAGTCCATGGATAACCCACAAGCTGAGTTTGAGGGAGTTTGTCCATTGCCTTATGAAATATGATAAGTGTGCCTGTTGGAAAACAAAATACAAGAATAATAGAAAAGAGGTTAATATATAAATAATTCCGAGGTCGATCTGCTCAAAATGGGCCCTCATCGCCAAAATTCAAATTCCTTTAGTTTTTGCCCTAATGATAGGTCTTGTCGGATTTTTATTCCTATCATCTCCTCGGGCCTAAAAAAGATTTGTCCTCAAATCTGGTAGATCAAATGCAATGGAGACTTTGTTTTCTCCTAGCAATCCATCTGAAGAAGTATCTCTACAAAATCCCAATATCTGAAATACTACAGGTGGTGATTGTTTTCTCTCTTCCATTTCTAGGATGTATCTCATCTGCAACACAAATAATGATCCATTATCCAATAAAGTCACCCCTGTATCAACTTGTTCCACTGAAACTATTTCCTCCTTTTCTATCTCATTTGTATGTTGCTGATCCTCATGGTCTTCTAATGGTTGGCCCAACTACTCATTACCCTCTAAAACCTCTAAAGGTGAACATAATTGTCTCTGAACAGTCTAGCTCTCTGGTGGTCTGCTCGTCTAACAATGATCATCCTCTGAAGATGATGTGCCTAATTCCACTTCTAAGCACAATCAAATGACTCAAGAAAACAAGCCTTAAGTCTCATACAAAACCGTCCACCAAGGAAACAATTCACGTGAGTACCTTGTAGATTTTGATGGAAAATGTTGATCAACTGATTTAATTATAATCTCTATTTGTAACATTCGCTAAGTCATCACAATAAGGATTGAAAATCACATGGAAATCAGATTAAAGAAAGCAATAAAACCATGAAATCCACTTTCCCTTTCAATCACAAATTCACGCCAATGCACTAAAAATGATATATGTAATTCAAGTGCTCAAGGAAACAATCAATCTTACAAGATTGTTGTCCACGAAATATAACCACAAATATGTCCAAGAAAGATCCAAATCTACCCTAGATATGACTCACTAGAGAAGAAATGAACATATAACTAAGATGGAATCGATATGACTCACAATTCCCCTTCGTTGCACTTGCCACAATTCCAATTCTTGGGTTGAAATTGATAAGAGTTTTGAACTAAGGAAAGAACCCTAATTCACACGTGAAATGTGTCTCTCAATTCTGAAAAATGTGGCCTCCTTAAACCCTCTCTTAAGCAAGTATTTATACTTGCTACTCCTAGGGTTAAAAAGTGGTCAAAATTACAAGTTTGCCACTTTTAAGGTGGCTTGCCCTAAATGAAAATTACAAGGAAATAAAAGTGTTCCAAAATGATTACAACATAAATAGTCCATGCAAATGAAAAATATATAAAAGAAATTATTCTTCAAGATGCCGGTCTTCTATAGGATCCATCGGCCCAGCTCATCGTCGGTTTAGTTTGGTCCATGGATAACCCACAAGCTGAGTCTGAGGGAGTTTATCCATTGCCCTATAAAATATGATAAGTGTGCTTGTTGGAAAACACAATACAAGAATAATAGAAAAGAGGTTAATTTATAAATAATTCCGAGGTCGATCTCCTCAAAATGGGCCCTCATTGCCAAAATTTGAATTCTTTTAGTTCTTGCCCTAATGATAGGTCTTGTTGAATTTTTATTCCTATCATCTCCTTGGGCCTCAAAAAGATTTGTCCTCAAATCTGGCAAGTCAAATGCAATAGAGACTTTGTTTTCTCCTAGCAATCCATTTGAAGAAGTATCTCTGCAGAATCCCAATATCTGAAATACTACAGGTGGTGATTGTTTTCTTTCCTCCATTTCTAGGATGTATCTCATCTGCAACACAAATAATGCTCCATTATCCAATAAAGTCGCCCTTGTATCAACCTGTTCCACTGAAACTGTTTCCTCCTTTTCTAACCCATCTGTATGTTGCTGATCCTTATGGTCTTCTAATGGTTAGCCCAACTGCTCATTACCCTCTAAAACCTCTGAAGGTGAACATAACTGTCTCTGAACAGTCTAGCTCTCTGGTGGTCTGCTCGTCTGACAATGATCATCAGGATCCTCTGGAGGTTGGCACATCGGTGTCTGACAAATTTTATGCTCTAAGGGTTGGCTATTGTCACTAGAGCCCTCAAGAACCTTTGAAGGTTGGCATACCTGCGTCTGCATAGTTTGGTCCTCTGATGGTTTGATCATGTGGCTATGATCCTCAAGATTCTGTGATGGTTGTTTTATCTGTCTTTGCATCTCCTGGACCTCTGATGGCAACATAGGGTTCAATACTATATGTTTTCCATCTTTCTTGAACATATAAGTATTTCTATACCCATCATGTAATACCATCCTATCATACAACCATGGTCTACCAAGTAATATATAGGATGCATAAAGAGGAAGAATATCACATTCAAGCTCATCATAGTACTTGTCCCTTATACTGAAGGGTACCCTAGCCCTTTGGGTCACACAAAGACCATCCTGATCATTCAACCAATGTAATGTATAGGGTTTGGGATATGGGATAGTTTCAAGTTTCAACTTCGATACTAATGATGCAGCTACAACATTAGTACAACTACCACCATTAATAATAATTGTGCACAAATTTCCTTGTACCCTACAAGAAGTATGGAACAAGTTTTCTCTTTGTCCCTCATCAATGGTTTGAAAGGAAGTCAAGTCCCGATGCAATGTGTTAGTAGACAAATACAACTCACTTGACATTTTTGCTTACTAATTTCAACAACCTCAATACACTTCACCACACTACGGCAACATACCCCTACACACCCACGGTGCTCACAATCAACCAATATAAGAAATGTTTATTGGTACTTCAAGTAAAGTTAAATAAATGAAGTGCACACAATTATTTCTAAGTAGTTAAGAATTAAATTCAACCACAAGTATTAAGTAATGAGTTCAATTACTTTCACACTTTAATTGTTTTGTTTGAATTTAAATTCCACTACTCAACTTTCCTTTTCTTGCTTTGGTTTCACACTAATTAACTTCACAATGGGCAGCACTTAAACACAAGCACAAAAGCACAACTCACCGCCACACAACTCCCCTTTTAGCTCACGGCTCCCTAATTACTCACGCCACCAACAACAAGTATCTATACAACACACATAAGAACCAATGCCAATTACACACACCCTTCACTAAATGTATTAAAACACAACTCCACACACACACCTCTTCAAATCACGGTACACTTCACCACTTCTACACTAAAATCAAACCACAACTTCAAAGTAAAAGGCAGCTCAACTTTCAAATTCAAAATGAGCTCAATAAGTGCAAGATTCCACAAATGGTAAGAAGTTATTTCAAATTCAAATGACACACAATTAACTATGACTTAATGTGTGTTTTGAAATTTCAAAATGACTTCTTAATGCACACTTTAATTCTGATTACAAATATGAAAAATGACAATTGTGATTCCTCAAATTTGCAAAAATGCACACACTACACAATTCCACTTCACAATTGTAACACTACTCTTCCCCTTCACGATTTGTTATCCATGTACTACACTCTCACACATTAGCCTTAATGTGCAGCACCTTACTCCACACAACTTCCACAAATTTACAAATGGCAATTCCCTCACTCAACATACAAACACAATGCCAACAATTCAATACTCCTTTTTACACCACAATTCATACACATACAACCACGGTGCAACAACCTACACAATTTTTTTTTTTTTTTATATAAGCACAACTCTACATACAATACTTCAAGGTGTACACGTCCTTGACACTACACAACTCCCATTCACACCATAAACCACAAGCAATGGCAGCAACAAAATTCAAATTTGAAATCACTCCACTAAATGCAACCTTCTCCACAAATGGTAAAAACAATTCAAATTCAAATAACACTTATTCAATGCTACTCAATGAATTGCTTTCAAACTTAAAGAAGGTATTTGAATTTCAAATGGATGCTTATCCTTCCACACACTTCAAATCTGGAAATTGCAAATGCTCCAATTCCGAATTGCATAAGGATTCACACAACACACTCCACAAGCTTCTTCAAACAACACATCAATCACGGTATGGATGGAGTAAATTTCAAATTCAAAATTTTGAATGAATAACACACTTCTACTCCTTCCCTTCCACGAAATTGATCAACCACAAGAAGATACAACAAACCCTTCAATCCAACTCCAACAAGCAACAAATTATATTTTCAATCAAGAGAATTTCGCAACTTAAATCCACAACACACAATTTTGGTTCAAATATGAAGAACCCTAATTGAAGATGATAATCACGAAATTATGTTGGTCCCAATTAGATTAATCAAGAGGGGGATGAATTGATTAATTACTTAAAATTTCACTTTTTTGCAAATCAACTAAAACTCTTGACTAATAAAACCACGCGAATAACAATAATGAAGAACAATAATGTGCAGTAAATAAAAGTAGAGAAGAATAGAATGCTTAGATATTTACAGAGGTTCCTCCTCGAGCGTCAGTCCTCTCTTCCAGCTCCACGCCAGGCTCCCGGTTGTCTATACCGGTTGTGTTTCACTATATCAACAAATTGAAGATATACAACATAAGCCACTTCAAGGCAAAGTCTCACTGTTGAGTCTTTGTAGCTTCTTCACTAAGCTAATCACTCAACTACAGTGATGAAACAACAAACAATGAGGAATATCAGATTTCCTCTAGATCACATGTATATGTAAAGATTTTTGCTTGAAGATGTATGGGTCTTTTCTTCTCGTGTATCGTTTCTCTTTCAACAACGTTCTCTCTTTTTCTGTTGTTAATCAACATTCTCCACTCTCTTTTTTCATTTGAATTAAACACTTTATATATGGAGAAAACATAACGGCTACTTTCCACGTGATAATCTTGAATTTATTTTTAAATTTTCAATTCAAAAATAAGTTGGATCTGTTGGAGAAGATCTGCATTCCGTGATATTCTTGATAAGGATAAGCTTGGATAATTAGTTTGACCGAGATCTTCTTTGGATATATCTCTTGGATCAAGTTTGTTGAAGATATCCCTCACATTGTGGAACCATATCTTGATATAACAACCATATCTTTTATCCTTATCTTTGTAACTGCTGGATCTCCCAAAATATAGTACAAATATCCAACTTTAAATCTGGATAAAACTTGTAAATCTTATATGATCTCACTTTATCATAAAATGAAATCTTTGAATAAAATCTTGTAAAACTTTATGTAAATTAAAAAAAAACCTTTGATATAAAATCCAACTTTAGTAAAACACATCAAGTATGTTACCCAAAAATACTTGACACGTGGAGCTAGGCCTTGAAATTTATTAAAACTATCGATATAAAATTTAGAACGTAATCTAGAAAAATTTGTAACAGACATGAAAGGTTCTGGAAGTGCTTCTGAAGCAAACCTATTAACTGTCCTCCTGTTATGAAGGTTCTAAAAGTGCTTCTGAAACAAACCTATCAACTGTCCTCCTGTTATGAAGGTTTTGAAAGTGCTTCTGAAAGGTTAACACGATAACTATGGATACACTACACAACTTCTGAAACACCTTCTGTCAGAACAAAAATAGTTTATATAACACTTTTGAAGGTTCTGAACAAGCTTCTGTCTCCTTGTTCAACTTTAGAAAAATTACGTTGCTATCTTTTGAAACAACTTCTGACAAGCTTAAACATTCGTTACACATTATTCCTCTTTTGTTAACATCAAAACTAAATTAGAGAACTTAACATTCTCCCCCTTTTTGATGATAACAAAACACCATTAGATAATCAAAATATACACAACTTTCATGTTTAAGCATATATTCCTATAACAGAATCTCAAGATTCCTATAATAGAATCTCAAGCACAACAGAATCATTATAAATGCATAAACATATTGATCATAAGCACTTATAAGCAATATAGAATCATTCATAAGCAGCAAGCAGTATTGATCATAATAGAATCATTCTCCCCCTTTTTGTTAACAGCAAAAGGGATATCTCCCCCTTAATCGATGCATAAAATATAAAAGAAGTCTTTTACAACTTGATTCGAAAACAAAATTTAAGATAAAGAACTAAGATTTTCTGGATCTTGTGACTCGAGAGGTAGAGGGAGTGGTGGAATGTTTGGTTGACGAAGGTTTCTTTGGTGAAGTATCCAAGTCGATGATATGAGCGCCAAAGAGAACATAATCTGGAAATTTGTTGGATAAGAAGAGCTTGATTTCACCATGAAGACTTGTGATAGATTGGGAGGTTTTATCCGTCTTGGAGTCCAAAGTCTTGAAGGAGTTAGTAACTGAATCTCCAATCTTCCTCACTTGTGAGACAAATTTATCAAACGCAATCACATTATTAGATAAATCTTGTTTGACTCTTGCACTAAATTCATCATAGAGAATTCTATAGTGATGGAGATCGGTAAACATTTTCTCAGAATTCTTCTTGATATCAGAAAGAATATTAGAAGTTTGTTTGACTTGTGATTCCATTGATTCTAGTCTCCTCAGATCAGACTTTTGAAGAACTTAATTTCTCAGAGTTGTCTTAACGAAATCTGATAGTTCATGTTTCAAACTTTCTCAAATAACATTCTTTATTTGTTCCAGATCAACATTGGATATAACTTCTTTTGTTCCACTCTTCCCAGCCTCATCAGCATATGATTTCTTCCCATGATCTGTTTCAACCTCTATTCTAGGTTCTGAACCTTCTTCTTGAACAGATATTCGAAAAGGAACTATTCTTTTCATATGCTTTTGATGGACAAAATGTGCACCATCATTCGCATACCACAAACAATCCTTAACAAAGATGGACATGTGATGAAAAACTTCTTTACCTATCCTTTTTAACTTAATAGGTTCAGAAGAGCTGGTAGGCAAAACTATCCCTTTAAACACAAATAATCGCATCATATATTCCCAAATACCAAACTTTCTTTATTCCTCCAAATTTGATCAATGACTCTAGAGGCCATGTCCACATTCTTTTTGTTAATCATTGCATAGTTAATTTGAGCATGTTCTATGGACATTGAAGTAGAACTGCCCTTCCATGGACATAGACATTCAACAATTATCTAATGTATGATTCGAGGAAACAACTCGAAATCAATGATCATTGCTTCTTTTCCATAATCCATTTGTAAACCTCCATTTATAGTAGCAAACAGATCATTTCTAAGCATGTTCGTAATCTCTACATCATCATTTACATCATGTAGATGTAGACATTTAATTACATCTGCCCTAGAAATTGAAATGTCTTGATCACATACTCTGGAAACTAAAACATTCCCTGCCGCAAGACTTAAACGTCCATAAAATTCTTTGACACACTCGCCATAAACTAGAACTTGAGTAGAGCAAAGTTCCATGCATCTTATGGGTTCTAACAGTTCATTCTAGTAAAATCCATTACTAGTAAAGAATTAAAATCCACAAAACTACAAGAACACACCTCATTTTTCTTCTTTCGAAGAGATTTTGAATTTGAGGGTTTCAGACTTGGTACATTCTCTTGTTTCGTTTGCTTCTTGGATGCTTTCTTGAGCGGAGAGGTTTCTTGAGTAGCCTTTTCTTTTCCTTTTGAAGACGATGTAGCTCGTTTTCTTTTGAAAATCTTCTTGGAACCTATGATAGATTCGGAATCAGGGGAACTCGGATTCTCCTCTATTAAAGGTTCTTGATATTTTTCCGAAGAATTTGAAGATTCATCATGAATCACTAAAGGCTTGTTTGTTGATTTTGTTTTGAATGATTTTTGTTTGAGGCGTTCTGAAGATTTAGGCTCCATTGGAGTTGCAATGAGAGAGAAAAAAAGAATAGATTTCGAAGGAAGAGAATTAGAGAAGGAAGAAAACGAATGAAAAGAAAAAATATTTTAAATGAATAAAGATTTTTCAATATTTTCTGGGGGAAAAAAAATCAAAAGGGGTTACAAATTCCTAATTCATTTCTAATAAATTCAAATTTTACCTTTTCAAGAGGTTTAGTAAAAATATCTGCAAATTGATTATCGGTTGACACAAATTCAACATTTATATCTCCATTATGCACATGATCTCTAATAACATGATGTCTAATTTCTATATGCTTTGACCTAGAATGATGTACTGGATTTTTTGTCAAATTTATTGCACTCGTGTTGTCACATTTAATTAGCACAGTTTTAAAATTTATTCCATAATCATTCAATTGTTGTTTTATCCATAAAACTTGTGCACAGCAATTTCCAATAGAAACATATTCAGCTTCAGCTGTGGATAGAGCAACAGAATTTTATTTTTTAGAAGACCAAGAAATTAATTTATCACCTAGGAATTGACAAGTACCAGATGTGCTTTTTCTATCAATTTTACATCCAGCATAATCTGCATCAGAATATCCTATTAGATCAAAATTCTGATTTCTAGGATACCATATGCCTAAATTAGAAGTATTAACTAGATATTTGAAAATTCGCTTTACAGCTGATAAATGAATTTCTATCGGTGCAGCTTGAAATTTAGCACACAAACACACACTGAACAAATTATCAGGTCTAGATGCAGTCAAATACAATAAAGAAACTATAAGACTCCTATAAAGTTTTTCACTTACCTTCTTTCCATTTAAGTCAGAGTTTAACCTTGATGAAGTACTCATAGGTGTTGTAACCTTTTTACATCCATCATATCCAAATTTCTTCAATATTTGTTTTGTGTATTTTTCTTGATGAACAAAAATTCCTTCATTTGTTTGTTTTATTTGAAGCCCTAGAAAGAATGTCAACTCTCCCATCATTGACATTTCAAATTCTGCCTGCATGGTCTCAGCAAATTCTTGACACAACAATTCTTTAGTAGATCCATAGATAATATCATCCACATATATTTGTACAACTAAGATATCATTATCAAAAGTTTTTAAGAATAAAGTAGTGTCAACTTTTCCTCTATGAAAACCTTTAGAGATCAAAAACATACTCAATCTTTCATACCAAGCTCTTGGAGCTTGTTTCAAACCATATAGTGGTTTATTTAATTTAAAAACATAGTCTAATTTGAAAGGATCTTCAAAACCAGGTGGTTGTTCCACATAAACTTCTTCCTTTATAAAACCATTTAAAAATGCACTTTTTACATCCATTTGAAAAACTTTAAAATCCTTATAAGATGCAAATGCAAGCATTAACCGTATTGCTTCTAGTCTAGCAACAGGTGCATATGTTTCATCAAAATCTATTCCTTCTTCTTGTGAATAACCTTTAGCTACTAATCTTGCTTTATTTCTTATAATTTTATCGTATTCATCTAATTTATTTTTAAACACCCATTTAGTTCCAATTATAGACTTCCCTCTAGGTCTAGGAACTAAATTCCATACATTGTTTCTTCGAAATTGATTTAATTCTTCTTGCATAGATATAATCCAATTAGCATCATTCAAAGCTTCTTCAATCTTACTAGGTTCAATTTCAGATAACAACACAAAATGATTTTCAAGATTCTGTAGTTTAGCTCTTGTTTTAACACCCGATTGTATATCACCTATTATTTGATCAGAAGGATGTGCAGACTTATACCTCCAAGCTTTAGAAGCCTCTTGTTCAGATCTTACAACTTCTGAAGTACCTTCTGTATTTGCCTCTGAAATAGGTTCTGGATGATCAGATCCTCGAATGTTAACAGTAGGTGCTTCTAACTTAGGTTCTGAACTAACTTCTACTTTAGAATTGGAGTCCTTTTCTTCATCAGAATGAACATCCTTTAAATCCTCAATAAACTTAACATTTATAGATTCTTCAATAGTTTTTGATGACTTATTGAAAACACGATAAGCACGACTATTTAGAGAATATCCTAAGAAAATAGCTTCTTCAGATCTTTCATCAAACTTACCAAGGTTGAGTGGATTCTTTTTCACAAAGCATTTAGATCCAAAGATACGAAAATATGAAACGTTAGGTTTCTTACCTCGAAACATCTCATAAGCAGTCTTTGATGTCATAGGTCGAATGAAAACTCTATTGATGATATAGCAAGCTGTAGAAATTGCTTCTGCCCAAAAATACTTAGCAATTCCACTCTCATTTAACATAGATCTAGTCATCTCTTGTAAAGTTCTATTCTTGCGTTCCACTACTCCATTTTGTTGAGGAGTGTATGGAGCTGAGAAATTATGAGATATACCATGTTCTTCACAAAAATTTAAAAAACTTGCATTTTGAAATTCTGTTCCATGATCAGTTCGAAGACTAATTATGGAAACTCCTTTTTCATTTTGTATTTGTTTTGCAAACTTTTGAAAAGAATCAAAGGTATCTCTTTTGTGTCGCAAGAATATAACCCAAGTGTATCTTGAAAAATCATCAACAATAACAAGTCCATATTTGCTTCCACCCATGCTTAAGACTCTAGTTGGTCCAAAAAGATCAAGATGCAATAATTCAAGTGGTCTCTTAGTTGAGATTACATTTTTACTTTTATGAGAAACAGAAACCATTTTATTCTTTAAGCAAGTATCACATTTCACATCTTGTTTAATATTTATCTTAGGTAATCTTTTAATAATATCCTTTTTAGATAATTTTTCTAGGTGATTAAAATTAACGTGTCCTAGTCGTTTATGCCAAGCAAAAACATGATCATTCAAAAAAATTAAGCAACAATCATTATTGATTTCATCTGGTTTTATAAAATAGATATTTCTTTTCCTAATTCCTTCAAATAATCTTTCATCATTTTCATTAAAAGCATAGCGCTTGTCTTGATAAAAAAATCATCCTATAACCTTTATCACATAACTGACTAATACTAAGTAAATTATGTTTTAAACCTTGCACAAGATATACATTTTCAATAAGAAACGTAGGCATACCAATCGTTCCAGTGGCAATTATTTTACCTATACTATCATCTCCAAACTTTACATACCCTTTTTCTTCCCAAGTTATGCTATTGAACAATGAAGCATCTCCAGTCATATGTCTAGAACATCCACTATCCAAATACCAAGTTCCTCTTATTTTAGCTTCATGTCCTTGTACAAATGGAAAGAATTAAGTCCTTTTAGGAACCCAAGCAAGTTTGGGCCCTTTAAAAGATAAGCCCATTTGATTTCTTCGATTTACTTGTTGACTACTGAGCTTATTTCTTTTATAATAGCAAAATTTCTCAATATGACCAAATTTATTACAGAAGAAGCATGCATAAGAATTAACATTCCTATACCTGTCATTTACTTGTTTCTGGAAATTCTGGTTTGTATAACTTCTGTTATACCTTCTGGTATTGCTTTTGCAGTAACCATTGTGTGGATACTTCTTGTCAGAATAACTTCTGTAAAAGTCTCTGGTATTTCTACTTTTAACAATATTTGTATTTGAAATGTACTCTTTACTTTTGAATTTATCAGTTAAGACTTGCTTAGCTTTAACAAAAACTGTATTTTGATTCGATTTTGAACTCGAACCATGCTCATATCCTAACGCATGTTTTTCATTCGAAACTCTTTGTGAAGAAATTAACATGGTCAATTTCTTATCACTTTCATCAAATTTCTTAAAGGTAGTTTTCAACGAATTTGACAGTTCATCAATCTTTACCTTCATGTTACTTGTTTCTACTTTAAGTAGTTGATTTTCTATTCTTAGTTTCTCTATACTCACATGCATGGATTCATTTTCTTGTTTCAAGATATCATTTTCATCCGCAAGTAACGAATTTGTTTGCTTTACTACCTCCTTTTCATTCTTAAGAGCTTTTATTTCATTTTCATAGTTAGCTAATTTTGTATAAACCCTTTTTAGTGTCTTTAGTAGCTTACTCATTTCTACTAGCATGTTAGTTTCAGTTACATCTTCATTAGATTCAGAATGTACCTTAGAACTAGCCATTAAACACAGATTTGCCTCATCCTCTTCTTCTTCTGAATCCTCTGAATTTGTCTCTGTATCCTCTAAATCACTCCATGTTGCTAGCATTGCTCGACTTTTCTTTTTATAATTTTCCATTTTCTTGATCAGTGTTGGACATTCATATTTGATGTGTCCTAGCTTTTTGCATTCATAACATTGAATCTCCCTTTTCTCTTTCTTCTTTACTTTCTCCTTGTACGCTTTTCCTGCATCATTATGCTTATATTCAGTACTTTTCTTGAAAACATTAAACTTCTTACCTCTTTGCTTCTTGAGCAGCCTGTTGAGTCTACGTGCTAGAAGATTGATGTCCTCTTCTTTCTCATCGTCGCTATCATCTGTTTCAGTTTCATTTTGCTTTATTTCCTTGACTTTAAATGCAATTCCTTTGGTACCGTCTTCTCCTCTTTGCGTGGTCTTTATGTATGACTCATATGCCATGAGCTTTTCTCTCAATTGACTGAGAGTTAACTTGTTTAGGTCTTGAGCTTCCTCTATAGCAGTTTTCTTTGCATCCCAAGATGGTGGCAATATCCTCAACATTTTCCTCACAAGATCTGGATCTGGAAGTTTCTTTCCATGTGATGCAAGCTCATTTGTGATAGTTGTAAACCTGTTAAAAGCATCTTTGACATCTTCATTAGATTTAAACTTAAATAATTCATACTGTTGAATTAAAGCATTTATCTTAGTTTCCTTGATGGTATCAGTCCCTTCATATGTATCAGATAGGATATCCCAAATCTCCTTTGCACTTGCACACGATGATATTAAATAGAACTCTGATGGAGCAATTGTAGTCAGTAATAAATTTTTTGCTTTGTTGTTCTTGTCAATAATTTTCTTCTCCGAATCTGACAAGGTTGAATATTCGTTCAAGGTGATCAAACTGTCTCCAAGTGAAATGACCTGCCATGAATCATAATCATTAGCTTTAATGTAAGTTTCCATACGCATCTTCCAATATGAGAAGTTTGAGCCATCGAAGTAGGGAGCTCGATTAATTGAAACATTATTTTCAACCATTTTGGATCACTCAAAATAGATTGGTCCTGCTCTAATACCAATTTTTGGTCCCAATTAGATTAATCAAGAGGGGGGTGAATTGATTAATTACTTAAAATTTCACTTTTTCACAAATCAACTAAAACTCTTGACTAATAAAATCACGTGAATAACAATAATGAAGAACAATAATGTGCAGTAAATAAAAGTAGAGAAGAATAGAATGCTTAGATATTTATAGAGGTTCCGCCTCGAGCGTTAGTCCTCTCTTCCAGCTCCACGCCGGGGTCCCGGTTGTCTATACCGGTTGTGTTTCACTATATCAACAAATTAAAGATATACAACATAAGCCTCTTCAAGGCAAAGTCTCACTATTGAGTCTTTCTAGCTTCTTCACTAAGCTAATCACTCAACTACAGTGATGAAACAACAAACAATTCCTTATTCACGAAAGGAGTTTCAACAACATCAATGAGGAATATCAGATTTCCTCTAGATCACATGTATATGTAAAGATTTTTGCTTGAAGATGTATGAGTCTTTTCTTCTCGTGTGTCGTTTTTCTTTCAACAATGTTCTCTCTTTTTCTGTTGTTAATCAATGTTCTCCACACTTTTTTCATTTGAATTAAACACTTTATATATGGAGAAAACATAATGGCTACTTTCCACGTGATAATCTTGAATTTATTTTTGAATTTTCAATTCAAAAATAAGTTGGATCTGTTGGAGAAGATCTGCATTCCGTGATATTCTTGATAAGGATAAGCTTGGATAATTAGTTTGACCGAGATCTTCTTTGGATATATCTCTTGGATCAAGTCTATTGAAGATATCCCTCACATTGTGGAACCATATCTTAATATAACAACCATATCTCTTATCCTTATCTTTGTAACTATTGGATCACCCAAAATATAGTACAAATATCCAACTTTAAATCTAGATAAAACTTGTAAATCTTATATGATCTCACTTTATCATAAAATGAAATCTTTGAATAAAATCTTGTAAAAATTTATGTAAATAAAAAAAAACCCTTGATATAAAATCCAACTTTAGTAAAACACATCAAGTATGTTACCCAAAAATACTTGACACGTGGAGCTAGGCCTTGAAATTTATTAAAACTATCGATGTAAAATTTAGAATGTAATCTGGAAAAATTCGTAACAGATATGAAAGGTTCTGAAAGTGCTTCTGAAGCAAACCTGTTAACTGTCCTCCTGTTATGAAGGTTCTGAAAGTGCTTCTGAAAGGTTAACACGATAACTACGGATACACTACACAACTTCTGAAACACCTTCTGTCAGAACAAAAATAGTTTATATAACACTTTTGAAGGTTCTGAACAAGCTTCTGTCTCCTTGTTCAACTTTAGAAAAATTACGTTGCTATCTTCTGAAACAGCTTCTGACAAGCTTAAACATTCGTTACACATTATTCCTCTTTTGTTAACATCAAAACTAAATTAGAGAACTTAACATTCTCCCCTAACATTAATAGTTCTAACATCCCATTTCTAACCCCAAATCTTATTAAAGTCTTTTAGAGTGTTTTAATATTAGGTCCTTTTTTTTGGCTAAATTAAATGAAGACATGATAGGTGAAAATGAGGATTAACACATGTGAAGTTTAAGATTGTTTGCATCCGATTCTAGCTTGTCCCTTTTTACATTATTTTTATGTCAATTTTAAGTCATTTTCTTAGGTTGAATAGGATAAGATTTGGGTAGGAAAAGATTAGATGCGATGGGGATGAGATAAGGTAAGATGATGCATTGAAATTGGGAAAAACAAAATCACATGCCTATTCTCTTTCTTGGATCAGCCACTCTATATCCCTTTCTATGTCATTTTCTTAGGTTAATCATGAAGAATTTTAGATAAGATAGGATAAGATTTGATGAAGATAGAATAGGATTTGATAGGATAGGATAGGGTTTGAAAAATGAAAGGTTTTGTAAAAAATTACACTTACGGTTAACATCATCTAAGAGTGTAAAGAATTTGATTTTGAGTGAATTTCCCTATATTTTGTTTGTTGTTAAGTAATGAATGATGTAACATTGAATTATGGAAAGAATTAGTTTAAATAAATTAGGGTTAAGGGGTGGTTTCAAACTTTATTTAATAGGTTTTTCTATGTTAAAGTTTAGGAACTTTTTATTTCAAGTACATTTATGATGGATTTGTTATTGATTTGGAATTATTCTTGCTAATCTAGGTATTATGAGGTTAATCCTTATGATTAAGGTAAGATTGAATGGATTTAGAATAGAAATGATTTAAGATAAAGCAAGTTTTCTTGAATCATCTAATTACCTATCAAAAGTTAACTTTGGTCAAATTAGAATAGACTTAAATTAACCATGTTCGAATTTTTAGATCCAATATTCAAGGAATACTTGGGGTTGAGTATTGGTCATATAGATAAATTTGATCAAATTCGAGTTTAAGCTACTAAATATCATCTTGAGATTAAGATTAAACCTTCAAGCAAGGAGTTTAGTGGAAATCAATACAGTTCATGGTTTCCTTCTGAAATTTCACTAAGTCAAATCCATTAATTTCATTAGGAAAGGATATCATATAAATATTTAATGTCTTATCTTCTAAGTCTATCCTAAATCATATCAGGTCTTAACTCAAATACCATAAGTCTACTTAAGTCTTCTTAGGGATGTCAAATGGAAGACATAAGCTACTAAGTTAGGTTGAGCTAGTTTACTCTAATTGACTTTTAATTTGACTAAGTTGACTTAGGTCAACTTATAGTATATCAACTCATCTCTAGCTTTTGGATTGATCTCAAGTTTATTTAGAGTTATATCCTAAGCGTATCTTTCTATGTAAGGTCTTTTTGATAAAATTATGTAAATTGTAATTTTAGGGAGTTACATTCTCTCCCCCCTTAAGAAAAGTTTTGTCCTCAAAACTTGAATTCATACCTAGTTCTTTGAATGACTCATGTAGCTTCTATTTGATCATGATGTCCCTATTATACCTTCATGCAATGGATCTCCTTTGTCTTAACTTTAAATTTTCTAATCCAATATCTTTACTGGATGTTCTTCATAAGTTAGATTTTCTTTAAGTTCAAGTGGCTTTTTCTCTATGATTTGATCTGAATTGGAGAGATATTTCTATAATATAGAAACATCAAGTACATTGTGTATTCCTAACAAACTTAGGGGTAATGATAATCAATAAGCTAGATTTTCAGTTCTCTCAAGTAAGGTCCAATATATCTACAACTAAGTTTTCCTTGTGTTTTCACTCAATGAGTGCTTTTAATCGAACTTATCTCTAGGTAGACATGATCACCTAAAGTGAATTCCAAAGGTCTTCATTTTTCATTAGCCTAGCTTTTTTTGTCTATCCTAGAATTCTTTCATCTTTTGTTTAATAATAGCTATCCTTGCTATTGTCTCTTGTATAAGTTCTAGTGCCATAACAATCTTCTAAATGTCATTCCAATATAAAGGGGATTGACATCTTCTACCATACAATACTTCATATGGAGGTATTTGTATGGTTGAATGATAACTATTATTGTAAGCAAATTCCACTAATGGAAGATGTAAAACCACATGAAGCCCTTGGTAATCTACTTACGAAATCCATAGAAATTTGATCCCATTTCCATTCAAGGATAGGTAAAGGTTATAGTAATCCTCCAAGTCTCTGATGCTCAGCCTTAATTCATTAGCATGTTTCACATTAGGCTACATACTTACTCAGCTATATTTCTTTTGATTCCTTCCCATAAAAAAATCCTTTTCATATCTTAGTACATCTTAGTTCTTCTAGCATGTATAGTGTAACCTAATTGATGTATCTTTTACATGATTTTCTTTCTTAACCCTATATCATTAGGCACACATAATCTCCCTTTTTATCATTAAGATCCATTAGCATGAATCTCAAAATCATCATATTTCACTTCTTGACTTTGTTGTTTGATCATCTGAATCACTAGATCCTTCTCTTAAGCTTCTTTGATTCAGTTCATCAAAGTAGGTTCATCAATTAAGTTTGCTACTTTAGTATTTGGATCATGTAAGATCATTTCCAAATTCATATGCTTAAATTCCTTAATGCAATTTCAGTATAATTTTTCCTACTTCATGCATCAGCAATTGCATTCACCTTTTCAAGGCAGTAATTGATCCCTAAATCATAATCCTTAATTAATTCTAACCAACGTCTTTGCCTTATATTTAATTCCTTTTAGGTGAACAAATATTTGAGACTCTTATGGTCAATATAAATCTCACACCTCTAATCATATAAGTAGATTCACCAAATTTTGAGAGCAAACACTAAAGGGTTAATTCCAGGTCTTGTGTGGGGTAATTTTCTTCATGACGACTCAATTGTCACAAGGCATATGCGGTTACTTTGCGACTTTGCATCAATAGACATCTTAACCCATTTTAAGATGCATCACTTTAGATAATAAAAGATTTATTACTATCAGGTAAGGTTTGTATAGGAGTAGTAACCAAACACTATTTCAACTCTTGCAAACTTCTTTCCCTCTAGTCAGTCCAAACAAACTTTTCATTTTTACAAGTTAACTGAGTAAGAGGTCTAACGATCTTTGAAAAATCCCTAACAAATTTCCAGTATTATCTAGCTAAACCTAGGAAACTTACTTTAGTTACTGTTTTAGGCCTTTTCCATTCAACAATGGCTTAATCCTCTCTGAATCCATAGAAATTCCTTCTTTAGACACTGTAGCCTAAAAAAGAAATTTCTCTTAACCAAAACTTACATTCTAACAATTTAGCATATAGCTTATGATCCCTCGAGATTTTCAATACCAGTCTCAAATGTTCCTTTTATTGTTTTAGTGTTAGGGAATAGACTAAGATATCATCAATAAAAACAATAACACACTTATCTAATAATGAGTGAAACACTCGGTTCATCAAATCCATAAATGCAATAGGTGCATTAGTCAATCCAAAGCTCATCATTAAGAACTTATAATGACTATACTTAGTGCGAAAAGCAGTTTTGGGTATGTCTTCTGATTTAATTCTTAGTTGATGATACCCTAATCTTAATTTTACTTGAGAGAATATGCTTGCTTCTTAGAATTGATCAAACAATTCATTAATGTGAGGAAGTAGATACTTATATTTAAATGTAACCTTATTTAAATCACGGTAATCAATGCAAAGTCTCAAAGAACCATCTTTCTTCCTAGCAAACACAATAGGGGCTCCCTAACGTGAAGCATTAGGTTTTATTAATCCTTGATCCAATAGTTCTTATAATTAAGTTTTCAATTCTCTTAACTTAATAGGTGCCATCTTATATGGTGCCTTAGAAATAGGTTCAGCTCTTAGAATCAAGTCAATAGTAAAGTCTATCTTCTTTTCAAGTGGTAATCCAAGTAATTTTTCAAGAAATAAATCTGAGAATTCTTTAACCACCTTTATATTTTCAAGCATAGGATCATCTTTCCTCTCCTTAAAAGCATAGACTAAACATCTAATTATTTCTTGGTGTTTATCTTTAGTAATCATTTCCACATGGTTCAATTGTTGACTTGAATGAGCTAGTTCCCCTTCAAAAGTTGCCCAGTTTCCATCTATGGTATTGAAGGTTACTTCCTTTTTCTAGCAACTTACCATAGCATGGACTCTAGACATCCAATTCATTCCTAAGATTATTTCATAATTGAGCACGGG
This sequence comes from Laguncularia racemosa, assembly GCA_037954665.1. NCBI lineage: Eukaryota > Viridiplantae > Streptophyta > Magnoliopsida > Myrtales > Combretaceae > Laguncularia > Laguncularia racemosa. The sequence continues at coordinate 23,563 of JBBMOL010000937.1, read as the reverse complement.
TATCACAATATGTTTATGTTTACTAGGTATCCTAGAATTTTGATTGGACATGATTCAATTATCTTTTTTGTTGCCATTATATTTCTAGAAGGAGTCTTATTCTCAAAGGTAGTTGTAAGTACTTTACTAATAAGCTCAAATTTCCTACTACAATCTTAGATATAAATGAATATATTACTTTAATATTAAAAAGAGCATACATAGTGGTATCATTTTTTAGAACATATCCTATGCAAATTATTTAAGCAATATAAATTTCTATCCCAATCCATTATAAATAAAATAGATGTGATTAGTTACTTACCGATATGCTTTAATTTGATAAAAGCATATACATACAAATAATTGATAAAACCTTAATCAAATCCTGTCACAATCCTCCTCAATGGCATTGATACGAACCACGCCAACCCATGACGAAACCCAATACCAATACGTTCGGAATTCGTTGCCTAAGACACCCAAACACCTAAAGTGGAAACCGCGACCTGTTGTCTATAAGCGAGACAAGAACCTTGGTATAAAATGAAGACGCCACAATCGGGATGAAAGACCGATTGATAAGTCGGGATGAACGCCACAGAAATTAATCCGATAAGTTCGATTTAGTTCTTGAAGAATCAAGAGAGGTGCCTCTCAAAAGTGTTTAATGTTCAAAGATGTAAATTCTACGTTGTTCTAAACCCTAGGAGCTTTTATACTAGGGTTACAATTCATGAAAAACAAGTCCAAAACGACGTAGCTTAGATAAGTTGCGTAAAAACACGAAAACATAACAAGCTGGCCGGCAAGGGATATACGGCAGTGTACACGACCGTGTACTTTGGCCATGTACTTTTCTGTGCACATTCCGGTCACATACACGACCGTGTACTTCTGGTCGTGTATCTTTCTGTAGATTTGCTTGTCTCCATACACGGCCGTGCCTTTTAGCCGTATGTCTAGCCGTGTATGATTCTGTGCAATCTTGGAATTCCTACACGGCCGTGCCTTGAAAGTACACGCCCTCTTCAACCCGTGTCCGGTGTGACTTGTATAAGAGCAAAGGTCTTCCCATGGTTGTTCCAATCCGTTCCAACTTCATGATTGATCCAATCCTTTCCGGCTTCATGGACATCCTTTATCAACCCGTTAAGTGCTTCCTTGAGTCGTTTCGCTCGACTTCATGTGATCATTCCAGGCGGCACTTCAAGAGGATCCACATTCCTTCTTCCAGCTTGACTCTCATCATTCCCCTCCTCTTGAAAAGGATTTGTCCTCAAATCATCACCTACATCAAAAGGACTCAGATCAGTAACATTAAATGTGGCACTTACTTGATACTCACCAGGCAAATCTATCTTGTATGCATTGTCGTTGATGCGCTCAAGAACTTGAAATGGTCCATCGCCTCTATGAAGTAGTTTAGATCGACGCTGCATGGGAAACCGCTCTTTGCGCATGTGAACCCAAACCCAATCTCCAGGTTCAAAAATAGCTTGTCGACGACCCTTGTTGGCTTGTTTCACATACTGCTCTGTTCATCGCTCAATGTTCAGCCTTGCCTTCTCGTGGATCTGTTTAACAAATTCGGCCTTCTTCGTACCATCTAAATTAACATACTCAGAAATAGGCAAAGGTGATAAATCCAAAGGAGTTAGTGGATTAAAACCATACACAATTTCAAAAGGAGAAAATTTTGTAGCAGAATGCACTATACGGTTATAAGCAAATTCAACATGCAGCAAACAATCCTCCCAACTCTTAATATTCTTTTTAATTACAGCCCTCAACAAAGTAGATAAAGTTCAATTCACTACCTCAGTTTGACCGTCAGTCTGTGGATGATAAGTATCTTAACTTAGCCCACAAGGTCTTCCAAAAGTAGCTTAAGAACTTAGCATCCCTATCTGATACAATTGTTCTAGGCATACCATGCAATCGCACAACTTCCCTAAAGAATAAATTAGCAATATTACAAGCATCATCCGTTTTGTGACAAGGAATGAAATGTGCCATTTTAGAGAATCTATCAACAACTACAAAAATAAAATCCCGACCATGTCTAGACCTGGGTAATCCTAACACAAAGTCCATAGAAATATCTACCCACGGCTCATGAGGAATGGGAAGTGGGGTGTAAAGCCCTTGAGGTTGGACTCTAGATTTCGCTTACCTACACGTGACACATCGCTCACAAATCCTCTCAACATCTCGTTTCATGTGAGGCCAATAGAAGTGTTTCTGCAATACCCCTAATGTTTTAGCTATGCCAAAGTGTCCCATTAACCCTCCTCCATGAGACTCCCTCACTAGTAATTCTCTTAAGGAACAAATTGGAATGCACAGTTTACTCTCCCTAAACAAGAATCCTTCATGTTTATAAAATTTTCCATGTCCACTCTTCTCACAATACACATACTCCTCACAAAAATCTCGATCAGCAGCATATAACTCCTTAATGTGCTCAAAACCAAGCAATCTAGAACTAAGAGTAGAGATAAGAGTATACCTTCTAGATAGTGCATCAGCAATGACATTCTCTTTACCTTGCTTGTAGTGGATAACATATGGAAGTGTTTCGATGAACTCCACCCAACGAGCATGCCTTTTATTCAGCTTGTGTTGCCCCTTCAAGTACTTTAAGGATTCATGATCAGTGTGGATCACGAACTCTTTCAGCCAAAGGTAATGTTGCCACATCTCTAAGGCTAGAACCAATGCATATAGCTCCTTGTCGTAAGTAGGGTAATTCAAGGTTGCCCCACTTAGCTTCTCGCTAAAGAATGCAATCGGTCTTCTCTCCTGCATAAGCACTGCTCCAATACCTAATCCTGAAGCATCACACTCAATTTTAAACATTTTAGCAAAGTTAGGTAAAGCAAGTAACGGCGCCTGAGTCAGCTTATGTTTAAGCGTCTGAAAGGCCTTCTCTTGTGCTCTTCCTATCTGAACCCCACGTTCTTCTTAATTACCTCAGTAAGTGGTGCTGCAATGGTGCTGAAATCCTTCACAATTCTCCTGTACAAGCTCGCTAGTCCATTGAAACTCCACACATGACTTACATTGGTTGGACTAGGCCATTCTTGGATCGCACTAACCTTTTCTTCATCAACCTGTATTCCCTGTGCACTAACAACAAAGCCAAGAAACACAAGTTTGTCTGTGCAAAAAGTGCACTTCTTGAGGTTAGCATATAACTGTTCCTTTTGAAGCACTTCTAAAAACATCCCTCAAGTGAGACATATGATCTTCCAAACTCTTGTTGTAAATAAGAATATCATCAAAATAGAAAACCACAAATTTACCAATAAAAGTCCTCAAAACATGGTTCATAAGTCTCATAAAAGTATTAGGTGCATTAGTTAAACCGAAAGGCATTACTAACCACTCATACAATCCATATTTTGTCTTAAAAGCAGTTTTCTATTCATCACCTTCTTTCATTCTAATTTGGTGATATCCACTTTTCAAATCAATTTTGGAAAAGACACTAGACCCATGTAACTCGTCTAACATATCATCTAAGCGAGGAATGGGATGACGATACCTTATCGTAATGTTGTTGATGGCGCGGCAGGCAACACACATTCTCCATGTCCTATCCTTCTTAGGCACCAAAATCATAGGCACTGCACATGGACTCATGCTCTCTCTCATGTACCCCTTCTCCATTAGTTCATCGACCTGCCTTTGGAGTTCCTTTGTCTGCTTCGAATTGCTCCTATAAGCTGGTTTGTTTGGAATCGATGCTCCGTTACAAGGTCAATCTGGTGCTCAATACCACGAATAGGAGGTAATCCCTTTGGAATCTCTTCAGGGAAGACATCTTCAAAGTCCTGCACAAGAGACACAACCACACTAGGCAAGGAGTTAGATAAGTCGTTAGTAGTCAAACATGTTTCCTTAAAAACCAGCAACAACATAGGTTGCTTCCTCACTAACGCTCTCCACACTACACTCGCTCTTGCCACACAACTCTCCTTTTGCAAGGCTACCCTCTCCTTTTCACTCACCACCAAAGTTGATCCCCCTTCAACTTGGCCTCTCACACTCTTTCCAGCCTTCTTCTCCTTTTCCTTTTGATCTTGACTCTTATATTCCTTTTTCTTCTCATTGTCTTTTGCTCTCTCACTCTCACTCTGCTTTTCACTCACCTTATGTTTTGCAAAAGACTGTTGTAGCTGCAACTAGTCCTCATACACTTGTTTGGGTGTTAACGGTTTAAGATTAAAGCTTTTCCCTTGGTGAACAAGCGTATACTTGTTAGAAAAGCCATCATGAACAACCTTCCTATCAAATTGCCACGGCCTCCCTAACAACACATGACATGCTTGCATTGACACTACATCACATAACACCTCATCCTCATACCTACCAATGCGAAAACCAATCAATGCTTGCTTATTCGCCTTAGTCTCTCCACTATCATTCAACCATTGCAATTTATATGGACTAGGGTGTCTAACAGTTTTGAGCCCCAACCTCTCAACAATAAAGTTACTCACTACATTGGGGCAACTCCCTCCATCAATGATCAAACTACAAATGTGATCTCCTAGATAACATCTAGTATGAAATATATTCTCTCTTTGCACCTCCTCTTCTTCCTTCACCTACACATTCAAAGCTCGCTTCACTACTGCCACTAGCCTTCCCATTGCAGGCTCCTCATCATCACTAGCATCCTCTAATGGAGGCATATCATCTTCTTCACTATCTCCCTAAGTCTCATACTCACCATCATCACGCAAAATCATCACATGCCTATTTGGACATTGACTAGCAATATGGCCTCTGCCTTGACATTTAAAACATCTAATGTCACGATTTCTAGAAGTAGAAGATTCAGGGTTACCTTGATTACCAGGAGTAGAACCTGCTTGTCTCAGCTCCCCTTTTAGTTTGGTGGGTAAAGGCTTTTCTTCTTTCTTCCATTGATTAGTCTTCCAAGTGGATGAACCATTACCCTATTGCAACCGTACATTACTACTACTCTCCTCTTGTGCTGGTTCTCAACCTTTATAGCCATGTGAACCATATCCTCCAATTCTACATAATGTTGCAATTCAACCACATTTTGGATTTCTCTATTCAACCCCGTAAGAAACCTAGCCATTGTAGCCTCTCTATCCTCCTCTACATTCGCCCTAATCATAGTGACTTCCATCTCCTTGAAATACTCATCTACACTTCGGCTTCCCTGCCTCAGAGTTTGCAACTTGTTGTGCAATTCACGATAGTAATACATAGGCACAAACCGCTTCTTCATCACTCTTTTCATCTCTTCCCAAGACTCAATAGGTGGCTCGCCACTCCTTCTCCTATTCAACATTAGTTGATCCCACCACACTATAGCATAATCCGAAAACTCAATGGCAGCAAGTTTTACTTTCTTTCTCCCACTATAGTTGTGACAATCAAACACCATCTCTACCTTCTTCTCCCACTCTAAATACGCCTCGGGATCATTCTTCCCTTAGAAAGGAGGAATCTTCATCTTTATGCTACTCAATTGATCATCCTCTCTATTCCTATCTCCTCTATCTTCCCAATCTCTAGTTCCTCTATTCCGACCACTATATCCTCTATAACTCCCGACAGAAGGCTCATCAAAGTCATCATCCGACATTTCATCTCCACCCCTCGGTACTCTCCTAAAACGACTCTCCCTCTTACGCCCTTGGAATACATTTTTGGATTGTTCTAATCTTTTCTCTACCGTCTCGTGAATTTGTTCCATTCTGATGAGATCCATGATGAGAGCCAAGCCGGAAGAAGAAATGTGGATCTTCTTGAAGTGCCGCCTAGATCGATCACAAGAAATCAAGCGAAACGATTCAAGGAAGCACTTAACGGGTTGATAAAGGTTGTCTATGAAGCCGGAAAGGATTGGAGAAATCATGAAGTTGGAACGGATTGGAACAACCATAGGAAGACCCTTGCTTTTATACAAGTCACACCGGACACGGGTTGAAGAGGGTGTGTATGTTCAAGGCACGGTCGTGTAGGAATTCCAAGATTGCACAGAATCATACACGGTTAGATACACGGCTAAAAGGCACGATCGTGTATGGAGACAAGCAAATCCATAGAAAGTTACACGACCAGAAGTACATGGTCGTGTATGTGACCAGAATGTGCACAGAAAAGTACACGGCCAAAGTACACGGTCGTGTACACGGCCGTGTATCCCCTGCCGGCCAGCTTGTTCTGTTTTCGTGTTTTTATGCAACTTATCTAAGCTGTGTCGTTTTGGACTTGTTTTTCACGAATTGTAACCCTAGTATAAAAGCTCCTAGGGTTTAGAACAACATAGAATTTACATCTTTGAACATTAAACACTTTTGAGAGGCACCTCTCTTGGTTCTTCAAGAACTAAATCGAACTTATCGGATTAATTTCTGTGGCGTTCATCCCGACTTATCAATCGGTCTTTCATCCCGATTGTGGCGTCTTCATTTTATACCAAGGTTCTTGTCTCGCTTATAGACAACGGGTCACAGTTTCCACTTTAGGTGTTTAGGTGTCTTAGGTAACGAATTTCCGAATGTATTGGTATGGGGTTTCGTCACGGGTTGGCGTGGTTCGTATCAGTTTGGTATCAGAGCTTAGGTTTGTCAAAACATCAAGTTCAGTTGAGGAAGGTAATATCAAAAACCCTAACTCCAATCGTTCATATCAATTATCGTATTCAATTTCGTAGTATTGATTGTCTTTTGATAGCGTAATATCAAGTAGGCGATTGTTATAAAAAAAAAAAAAAGAGTAAAAATCACGACAAAAAAAAGAAGAGAAAAGAAAAGAAAAGAAAAACGTGATCAAGAGCAACAACCAAGACCAAAAAAAAAAAAATTCGGATAGAAAAAATAGAGGAAAATTTACGAACCCTAGAGTTGTTTTGAATTCTACGGAAGGAAATTGGTGTAGTTCGGGTTAGTTCCAAGAGAATTGAGAAGAGGAAATTGGCGAGTTGATATCATCATTATTTGTGAGAATACACGAGTGACTGTATGATATTATCATTTGAGCGAAACACGTAAGGGAGTGTATCGTGAGGTTTAATTATATATATATATTTGTGTTAGTACTAATCTTTTCTGCAGGGACTATGTCGAGACAACATTCTCCTGAAGGTGAGAAGGGAAGGTTTGATGCTAGATTAGTAATTGAGGCATTGAGGGGTGAAATGAAGAGGATGTTCCAAGAAGGAATGGAACAAATTCAATGAGATGGTAGAGCAAAGACTAGAGCAATCCACAAATGTATTCTAAGGGCGTAAGAGGGAGAGTCGTTTTAGGAGAGTACCGAGGGGTGGAGATGAAATGTCGGATGATGATTTTTATGAGCCTTCTGTTGGGAGTTATAGAGGTTATAGTGGTCGGAATAGAGGAACTAGAGATTGGGAAGATAGAGGAGATAGGAATAGAGAGGATGATCAATTAAGTAGCATAAAGATGAAGATTCCTCCTTTCCAAGGGAAGAATGACCCCGAGGCGTACTTAGAATGGAGAAAAAGGTGGAGATGGTGTTTGATTGTCACAACTATAGAGGGAGAAAGAAAGTAAAACTTGCTGCCATTGAATTTTCGGATTATGCTACAGTGTGGTGGAATCAATTAACGTTGAATAGAAGGAGGAGTGGCGAGCCACCTATTGTGTCTTGGGAAGAGATGAAAAGATAATGAAGAAGCGATTTGTGCCTGCGTATTACTATCGTGAATGGCACAATAAGTTGCAAACTCTGAGGCAGGGAAGCCGAAGTGTTGGATGAGTATTTCAAGGAGTTGGAAGTCACTATGATTAGGGCGAATGTAGAGGAGGATAGAGAGGCTACAATGGCTAAGTTTCTTGCTGGTTGAATAGAGAAATCCAAAATGTGGTTGAATTGCAACATTATGTAGAATTGGAGGATATGGTTCACATGGCTATAAAAGGTTGAGAACCAGCACAAGAGGAGAGGTAGTAGTAATGTACGGTTGCAATAGGGTAATGGTTCATCCACTTGGAAGACTAATCAATGGAAGAAAGAAGAAAAGCCTTTACCCACCAAACTAAAAGGGGAGCTGAGACAAGCAGGTTCTACTCCTGGTAATCAAGGTAACCCTGAATCTTCTACTTCTAGAAATCGTGACATTAGATGTTTTAAATGTCAAGGCAGAGGCCATATTGCTAGTCAATGTCCAAATAGGCGTGTGATGATTTTGCGTGATGATGGTGAGTATGAGACTTAGGGAGATAGTGAAGAAGATGATATGCCTCCATTAGAGGATGCTAGTGATGATGAGGAGCCTGCAATGGGAAGGCTAGTGGCAGTAGTGAAGCGAACTTTGAATGTGTAGGTGAAGGAAGAAGAGGAGGTGCAAAGTGAGAATATATTTCATACTAGATGTTATCTAGGAGATCACATTTGTAGTTTGATCATTGATGGAGGGAGTTGCACTAATGTAGTGAGTAATTTTATTGTTGAGAGGCTGGGGCTCAAAACTGTTAGACACCCTAGTCCATATAAATTGTAGTGGTTGAATGATAGTGGTGAGTGATACACTCAGAACATATATATATAATGGGAGCGTAAATTGCAGCAAGTGCACTGGTCGTATCAAGTAATAAAGTGGTGAAAAGTAAGGTTGTCGATCCCTCGAGGAACCAATAGAGTACTAGATCTATGGCAATTCTTATCAATATCTAGGTGATTAAAAAGGGGTTTTGAAATGTCTAATATAAAAATTTAACTTAAAGCAACAAGAAAAATTTTATGACGAATCTATCAATTATGAACAAGGGAAATTAGAATTCACCCTAGATTTGTTAATCAAATTGCTACCAAGTTATATCAACTTGTGGTTATAAGTTTATTCAAGTGAGTTTAGAAAATCCTTTTTAGGGATGTTGACCTTAAATTAATTAGTCGGCTTCCGCGTCTCCAATTAACCAAGGAATCAAAATTATGTTCATACACCTCCCGATGCTACAAACAACTAATGCCCTAAATCAATTAACCCTAATCCCTTAGTGATTAATTAACAAGAAACATTGCATTGTGCCCTCCATAGACTCTAATTAAACCAATTATCGCAACTCCCGTATTGACAATTAATCTAATTAAGAATTCCTAACAAATCCTCATCAACTCCCGTATCAAAAGGATTTCTAACAATTATAATGAAAGACCAATTATAATTGAAATCAAAGGAATTGCAATCATGAATAATCCTAATAATTCCTAATCATATAACATGGCTACAATTATCCTTTTAACATTCTAGGGTTTCATCCAATTTCCCACAAGGATGATTTAGAACATTATAGTATGAATTGCATAAAAACAATTGAAATAAATAGATGCAATGGAATTCATATTAAACAACAAGATTAAACTAATAAATGGCATAAAAGAAAATAAAGTAAATGGAACAATTGCTATAATCTTCAAGAGCTTCAATCTTCCAAAATGACTCCTTGAATTCTTCAATTGAAAGCAAACTTCAACAAAATGACATTCTTTCTTCAAACTAAACTTTGGAAAAATCTAAAGTACCTAAGGAAATTCTAATGAGGCTAGAACAAAGAAGAAGAAAAAGAATTCTAAACAAAAGAAAGGATGGATTCTCCCAACAAAAAGGGATGCTTCCAAGGTTCACACAAGGGGTCTATTTATAGATCCAAAGAGGAGGGGGATGAGGTGGATCTGATGAGGATTTGAGTCAGCAAATTAATTAAGATATGATTTTGGAGAGATTCTTGCAATGGATATCCGGGGGAGTAATGAAGGCCGGCTCAAGGCCGGTTTAAAGGCCGGCGGCTTTTCTTCTTTTTGAGGCCGGTTTTAAAGGCCGGCTCAAGGCCGGCTCAAGGCCGGCGGCCTTCAGTGCAATCCTTCGCTCACTTCTTAAATTTTGTGAAAAACTTCTCCAATTAACTTGTAATTTACTTTTGGGTCCTCAAAACCTGTATTTTCACAATAAATACCATTAAGTATCATTTCTTTATATTTTCTTATAATATTAAAATAAATTTAATATAAGTCCAAAAGAAAATATAAGTATAATGTGATCTTATCAACATCCCCACACTTGAACTTTTGCTTGTCCTCAAGCAAAATAATTGATTTAAACAAGAGAAATCCATCATTGAACTTCTGGTGCCCATTGTTCTGACCATACTGAAATTTGTAACTAGTATATCTATTTTGAAATTTAGCAGTTAATCTAAATACAACAGTTTTTTTAATCCCAGTGTTTAAACAATAGAAAACAATACTTGTCCATAAGGAAAAACATTCATTAAACTTCATTGGTTATTAGCAAGTATCATCTCCCTCAATTTTACTTCTCTAAACAAGAAAACCCAAGGAGTGAAAGCATATGGTATCCATTTTTTCCTAGAATTTCTTCCCCCCCCTTTTTTTTTTTTTTTTTTTTTTTTTTTTTTTTTTTTCTTGATTGGCAGGGGAGTGAGACTTCACTCTTTTGAGGGACCAAAGCTCGCCCATGGTCAACCTGACTTGCATTAAAGGTACTAATATTTTTTCCTTTCCGCCCTTCTCGTTTTTGTGAGTCATTGAGTCGGCACATCCTGGGCTCATCGCCTAAGTGACCAGGTTTTAAAGGGACCCCAACGAACTCTTCCTCACACAAAACATTTAAGATTGGATACTCTTAACTCACTTTCCTGAGTTATTGGAGTAAAGGGCTTTTTTTTTTTTTTTTTTTTTTTTTTTTTTTTTTTTTTTTAAGGGATCACTAAGTAAAATATTTCCTTTACCTCTTTCACTAGGTGTTAAGGTATTCTCAAAGAAATTTCAAGAGAGATTTATCCCAACCAATTTTCCTTGAAGTAAGCTTGCTTGTTTTTTCAACTTAAGGACTCAATCTCAAGTTCAAAGGCTAAACATAGGGTAAACCCATTCTCTAGAGATTTTACAAATAAATTTTAACTATGTAAACTAATCACAACAGTTGGCGAGTGGGGCACCAATCTAAGTCAATTTCAAGATTCCATTGATGGTAAACACTTAAGGACATAAATAAAGCATGGGATTTCTAAGTCATATTGTGCAATCATTATAATTCTACTTTTATAATCCCTTCCCACATTTAAATTGGACAATGTCCTCATTGTTCCTAATATATCACAAAATTAAGGGAAAGAATGTCAATGCAGAAATTGAAATACTGTACTTCCCTGGTGTAAAATTGTTCATCAAGAAGAAAATTCCTCCTAAAATGTCTGTCATCCTTGGGTTTTTCTTGATTGCACCGGCGGCTCTTATCCAACCTTGAATTTTTTTTTTTTTTTTTTTTTTTTTTTTTTTTTTAAACACACTAGTGTATATACTTTTTGAGCATGGGTTTGCCTCCCATGAAGCGCTTAGTTTATAGTCGCTAGCCCGACTTTTCCAGTTCAAGTTCTTGAATCTCCTAAATCCACAGTTGTGGCGTTTCTATCAACATGTTCCCCTTCATAGTAATGTTTGAGAAGATAACCGTTTACCTTGAAAGTACGGTTGTCTTCTGCCTTCAACTCAACTGCACCCATAAGGAAACACAATTTAAAAATTTCAAATGGGCCAGACCATCGTGATTTCAACTTACCCGGGAATAGCTTTAATCGAGAGTTTGTACAATAAAACTCTTTGACCAGGCAAGAACTCCCGCTGTAAGATGTTCTTATCATCCATCGCTTTGCTCTCCCCCTTGTAAATTCTCGCATTTTTATATGCTTCCTCTCTCATCTCAGCCATTTGATTCAATTGGAGAACCTCTTTTCACCTGCAGCTTGCAAATCAAAGTTAAGATATTTTTTGGCCCAGTATGCCTTTGCTCAAGCTCCACGGGTAGGTGACATGATTTACCATAAACAATCTTGTAGGGGGGCATTCCAATAGGTGTTTTAAAAGCTGTTCTATAAGCCCACAATGCATCATCAAGTTTTAAAGACCAAATCCTTTCGGATGCATTGACAGTTTTCTCTAAGATTCGCTTTAAATTTTCCCTATTGGATACCTCAACCTGTCCACATGTTTTGGATGATAAGGGGTGGCAATTTTGTGAGTAACTCCATATTTTAATAATAATTTCTCAATTGCCTGTTACAAAAATGTGTTCCCCCATCACTTATTATAGCTCTAGGTACCCAAATCTTGAAAAAAATATTCTTTTTCAAAAATTTAATGACAACCCAAAAAATGTCATTAGTTTGTAGAGCAACTGCCTCTACCCATTTCGAAACATAATCAACAGCTAAAAGAATATATTGTTTGAAAAAGATGAGGGAAAGGGACCCATAAAGTCGATTCCCCAAACGTCAAAAAGTTCAATTAACAAGTATATTATTTTGTGGTAATTCATGTCTTCTTGAAATTTTGCCAGCCTTTGGCATTGACACAAGTCATAATGAAGTTCCTGCAACATGAAACAAAATGGGCCAATAAAATCCGCAAGATAAAATTTTTGCTACTGTTCTTTCTACCCCAAAGTGACCTCCTGTTTCTTTGGAGTGACAGTGCTGTATTATGCTAAGCTGTTCAAATTTTTGGCACACATCGTCTAATTTCTTGGTCAGCACAGGATTTAAACAAAAACGGGTCATCCCAAAAATAATTCTTCACGTCATGCAAAAATTTCTTTTCTGTTGGGAAAGACAAACCATATGGTATGATTTTTCTAACCAAGTAATTAACTATGTCGGCAAACCAAGGTAATTTTTAGGATGTCTATTGCATGCAAATGCCATCAGGGGAATTTTCATTGATGGGTGTTTCTAAACAATCATATTCCAACGGTGATAAATGATCAGCAACACATTTTCACTCCCTTTTTATCCTTAATTTTTTAAGTCAAATTCTTGCAGCAATAGAATCCAACGAATTAACCTGGGTTTTTGCATCAGCTTAGCAATAAATACTTAAGAGCACTGATCTTGTTATATTATTTTTGAACCTTCAAGTAAGACCAAATTTTCACGCAAATATCATGCTAATAGCCTTTTTCTGTTTGGCATAGTTTTTCTGGGCCTCGTTAAGGTTCTACTTGCATAGAAAATAGCAAAAAGATTTTACCTCTTCTTTGCCCTAGACTGCCCCCACGGCATACCCCTTTAGCATCACACATCAGCTCAAATGGAATCCCCCAATTTTGGGTGAACAATCATGGTGCAGAGCTACTTCTCCTTCAATATATTGAACCCCTGAAAAAAATTTTTTTCATCAAACACAAAAGTAGAGTCTTTTTCAAGTAAATTACACAGAGGTCTAGAGATTTTAGGAATCCCTGATAAATCTCCGTAAAAGCCAGATGTCCCAAGAAGCTCCTGACCCCTTTTACTGAAGTGGGTGGTGGACTTCTCTTTTATTTCCCATTTTCCCTTGTCAACTTCAACCCTTTTTTGACCCCTTGTGATAACCTTTCCCCTCTACCATAAAATGGCATTTCTCCCAATTTAGAAGTAGGTTATTTTTTCCTTAATTTTTAAGCACACAGCCTAAATTTTCCAAACATGATTCAAATGACTTCCCAAAAACGAGAAGTCATCCATAAATATTTCAAAAAAATTCTCTAACATGCCCCGAAAATTAGACATCTAAAACCTTGAAAAGTAGCGGGTGCTTTAAAAAACCCAAAAGGGGCATTCTCCAAAATGAAAAAAAGTACCATAGGGACAAGAAAAAGTTTTTTTCTCCTGATCCTCGGACGCTTATGAATTTGATTATACCCAAAATAACCATCAAGGAAACAGTAATAATCTTGCCCTGCGAGTTTTTCTAACATCTGATCAATAAAAGGAAGGAAAGGGGGTTTTTTACGGGGGCTTATTCTTTTCTTAATCATGCAAATCGCCACCCTGTCACAGTACGGGTTGGTAAATTCTTTGGCTATTCTTTACCACTGTCTTTTCCACCTTTTTTTGGTACAATTGGACAGGATAACCCTTTTCTATCGAAATTGGAAAAATAATGCCGCATCTAACAATTTAAGCACTTCCTTTTTAAAACTTCCTTAAGATTTGGGGTTTTAAGTCTTCTTTGTGGTTGTACTGTAGGTTTACACTCGTTCAAAAAATTCCCCCATGAGTACACATTAAAGGGCTAATTCCTTAAAAATCCGCAATGGTCCCCCCCGATAGTTTCCCTTATGTTCTCTAAGAACATCCAAAATTTTGTTGCTCTTGATCACCTGTCAAAGAAGAAAAATGATAATTGGCAAAGTATCATTTGTTCCAAGATAAGCATACTTTAAATGACCAGGCAAAGGTTTAAGTTCAAACAACCCGGGGGGTTTTCAATGATGGGATCGGTTTTTTCTCATGGTCCCCCCCTTTTTATAGTGTCGAGTCTTGAATTCAAAACTTGTTCAACAGTTCTTTTGGGGGTTCATCTTCACCCTCACTCCCAAACACTAAATCCCTAAGAACTGACTCCATCGTGTCCAACCTGATTCTTTCCATGAACTCAGAGGAAAGCTCACAAAACTATCAATAGTTTAACAGGATTTCGTCTCAAATTTTTTGTAGCCTCAACACATTAAACGTGACTTTTTAACCATAACTCTTTAAATAAGCTTTCCTTTTCCCCATCAATTAAGACTTTACCTGTTGAAGGAATGGTCTGCCCAAAGGGTCATGGGGACCTCTTTTTCCTCCTCCTCTCCCAAAACTATAAAGTCAACTGGAAAGATGAAATTTTCTACTTTCATAGGACATTTTCCACAATCCCCCTTGGGTATTTGATGTCCTATCAGCAAGTTGAAGGGAACATGGTTCCCTGCACCCTTCCAAGTCCCCCAAATTTTCCTAAAAAAAGTAGAGGCATTAAATTTAACTTGCACCGGGTCAATAAAAATTTATCAAAAGAAAATTGCCCATGGGGCAAGGAACAGTAAAACTCCCCCCATCTCTTTGTTTTTTTGGCAAAAAAGGTCACATTTCTGTAAGATCATTGAACATTCCCCGTAAGCTCACCGGTTCTTCCTTCAATCTTCCTCTTCTTTGTGAGTAAATCCTTCATAACCTGCATATGATGGATCTGCTGAAGTGCTTCGCAAAAGGAATGTTAATTTGCAATTTTTTTAAAAACTTAAAAAATTTGCAAATTTGAAACCAATTGTTGTTGCTTCAGCCCCTTTCCGGGAAAGGAAAAGGAGGAACATATGCTTTCACTTTTGGTGAATTTTTTTGATTCCCCTTCCTTTTGTTTTCCCCTTTCTTTTTTTTCCCGGTTAACCCCCCCTTCCCAAGTTTTTATCAACCAATTCTTACCACTTCTTTTCATAAACATTTCACCCCTTTGGATTTTTCTCGTATTGCTAGGAAAGACCCAGTGGTCTATTACTCAACTGTTTAACATTTGACTAAGCGATTTTCAAGATTCCCAAGGGGGGCTTTTTGATTTTTCAACATTTTGTCATCTTTTGCATATAATTATCTGAGTTCTTCCCTTTTAGACTGCCCTGCTGAGAAAAGGTATTATGATTTGGAATTGTTGATGGGGGGTATTTTATTAGGCCTTGCTTTTGAAATCCGGAGGGTTTTTTACATGTTATCATTTTTCCAGAGAAAATTTTGGTGTTACGGGGCCCCCTGGTTGTAGGTGTTTAATAAGGTCCTTTATTAAAACCCTTTGGAAAATTTTTACAAAATTTTCTTTTTCTCCATGGGATGAGGAGGAAAAATTTTCCGATGGGACTCAAGAGTTGAGTGTGGTCCGAGCTAAATACAACAAAAATTTAATTTTAAATTGAAAGAAGGGGAGAGGTAAGTTTACTTACCTGGGCGGTTAAAAGGGAGAAATTGAGCTGTTAAGGTGTCCATATCATTTTACAGTGCCACTCAGACTTTCCCCTTTCATGTTTCCATTATGTGCACTAGAGCCATTTCATCTATCAAAGCATAGCCTCATATATGTCTTACTCATTAATGCACCACCGAAAGCGCTCTACCGAGTTTCCAATGTGTATCTAACTGAGATAGAATATCTCAAAAAGGGAATTATCTGGTAATCCAAAAGGGGGCATTTTCTAATTCCCTCCTTAAATTTTCCCTGCTTCATAAAGGATTCCCCACTAAACTTACTGTTTGTGATGTATTTTTTAACCTAGCAGTTCTAGTGGGGAAAAATTTCCCCTTAAAAATTTAGATGAGAGATCTCCCCAAGTGGTTAAGAGTCTTGTGGCAATGAATTTAAAAACCCTAGCTTTTTCTCTAAGTGAAAATGAAAAAATTTGGGTGCCTAATTCATCATAGATACATTTTTTCATTTTCACTGTTTTTCAATATTAAAGAAATACTGCAATATGCTCACAGGACTCTCATTTGGATATCCCCAAATTGATTTGAGAACCATTTAAACGATGCTGGTTTTAACTCAAAATTTTTAGCCTAATTGTTGGTCTTTAATTGAGGACCTGAAACAACGGGTCCCGGGGTATTCTCGAAGTGCTTACCAAACCCTAAATCTGATTTTTTATCATCTGCCAGTTCTTTTTTCCTTTTTCTCTGCTCTTTCAAATTTTGTCGAAAGGGTGCGTTCTATTCAAAAAAAAATTGGGTAGAAGTTCAGCATTCTACTTTGCGATAAAAGACCTTAAAAAGAATGGAAAACGATCAACAATGAAAAGAAAAATAAAAAAAAAAATAATTGTGCTAAATTCCCAAACAGAAAAAAAAATTAATATCTATTATTTCCGGGGGAACGGGCCAAAAATTGATACCCAAACATTTATAAAATGGAGCGTAATTGCAGAAGTGCACGGTTTAAAGTAATAAAGTGTGAAAAAAAAGGTTGTCGATCCCTCGAGGAACAATAGAGTACTAGATCTATGAATTCTTATCAATATCTGGGGATTAAAAAGGGGTTTTGAAATGTCTAATTAAAAAATTTAACTTAAAAAACAAAAAGAAAAATTTAATGACGAATTAACAAATTTTTTAACAAGGGGAAAATTTGAATTCACCCTAGATTTGTTAATAAAATTTCTACCAAAATTTTATCAACTTGTGGTTTAAGTTTATTAATGAGTTTAGAAAAACCTTTTTTGGGATGTTGACCTTAAATTAAATTGTCGGTTCCGCGTCTCCAATTAACCAAGGAATCAAAATTATGTTCATACACCTCCCGACACAAACAACTAATGCCCTAAAACAATTAACCCTAATCCTTAGTGATTAATAACAAGAAACATTGCATTGTGCCCTCCATTTTAACCAATTAAAACCAATTATCGCAATCCCATTGAAAAAAATCTAATTAAGAATTCCCAACAAATCCTCATCAACCCCGTATCAAAAGGGTTTCTAACAATTATAAAGAAAAACCAATTATAATTGAAAAACAAAGGGGAATTTTAATCATGAATAAAACCAATAAATTTCCCAATCATATAAAGGCTACAATTATCCTTTTAACATTTTAAAAGGGGTTTATCCAATTTCCCAAAGGATGATTTAGAACATTTTAGTTAATTGCATAAAACAATTTAAATAAAAAAAATGCAATGGAATTCATATTAAACAACAAGATTAAATAATAAATGGCAAAAAGAAAATAAAGTAAATGGAACAATTTTTATAAACTTCAAAAGGTTCAATCTTCCAAAATGACTCCCCCTTTAATTTTCAATTAAACAAACTTCAACAAATGAATTCTTTCTTCAAACTAAACTTTGGAAAAATCTAAAATACCCAAGGGGAAAATTTTAATAGGGTAAACAAAGAAGAAGAAAAAGAATTCAAACAAAAAAAGGATGGATTCTCCAACAAAAAGGATGCTTCCCCAAGGGGTTACACAAGGGGGCTATTTATAGATCCAAAAAGGGGGGGGGATGAGTGGATCTGTGAGGATTTGAGCAGCAAATTAATTAAAATAGATTTTGGAGAGATTCTTGCAATGGATATCCGGGGGGGAATGAAAGGGCCCGGGTCAAACCCGGGTTAAAAACCGGCGGCTTTTTTCTTTTTGAGGCCCGGGGTTTAAAAGGCCCGGGTCAAGGCCCCGGTCAAGGGCCCGGGGGCCTTCAGTGCAATCCCTTTGCTCCCCTTTTAAAATTTTGTAAAAACTTCTCCAATTTTAACTTGTAATTTACTTTTGGGTCCTCAAAACCGTATTTTCAATAAAACCATTAAGTATTTTTTTTATTTTTTCTTAAATATTAAAATAAATTTAATATAAGTCCAAAAGAAAATATAAGTATAATGTATTTTATCAGTGAGACAAAGGTAGAAAGGAACCGATTGGGTTTTCACAGGGAATTGAGGATGAGGTGTTATGTGATGTAGTGCCAATGCAAGCATGTCATTGTTTGTTGGGGGGGCCAGGCAATTTGATGGGAAAGGTTGTTCTGATTTTTTCTAACAAGTATACGCTTGTTCACTGGGGAAAAAGTTTTAAATCTTAAACCGTTAACACCAAAACAAGTGTATAGGACTAGTTGCAGCACAAAACAGTCTTTGCAAAACATAAGGTGATGAAAAGCAGATGGGATGAGAACAAAGACAAGAAAAGAAAAGGAATATAAAATCAATCAAAAGAAAAAGAGAAAAAGGCGGGAAAGAGTGTGAGAGGCCAAGTTGAAGGGGGATCAACTTTGGGGTGATGAAAAGGAGGGCACCTTGCAAAAGAGAGTTGTGTGGCAAAAGCAAGTGTAAAAGGAAGCTTAGTGATGAGAAACCCTATGTTGTTTCGGTTTTTAAAGAAACATGTTTGCTACAACGAATTATCTAATGTTTTCCCTAATGTGGTTGTTCCTTATTAGGATTTGAAAATGTCTTTCTGAAGGAACCCCAAAGGCAGGTAGATGAGTTAATAAAGGGGGATACTGAGAGAAGGCTTGAGTCCATGTGCAGTCCTGTATTTTGGTCCCTAAAAAGGGATGGGCAGGGAGAATTGTGTTGACTGCCACCCATCAAAAACCCTTACTAAAGTACGTCATCCCTTTCCCTTTTTTTTAAATGACTTCTTAGTTTGGGTTATATGAGTATAGTGTCTTTCCCTCGTGAGCCAGGGATAAACTTTTCCATAGTTTTTTGGTTAGCATTTCTAGGCCTGGGCAGGGTCGAGATTCAATTTGGGGTTTGGGGATGGGATTTTTAAAACGGTTCATTTCTTTCCCTTTGTCATAAAACTGATATGCTATACCATTTTGATTTGTTCTTTAAAAAGGAATGCGTCCGCATGGTAACCAGAAGCATTGTTAGTGATCAGATGAAATTTTTTTGAGTCATTTTTTGAGAGTTTTGGGGGAAAAGTTGGGAACAAACATGTTTTCAACTTCTGTCACCCAAAAAATTGAGGGGCAAATTGATTTTTTAATAACTTAATTAAATTTGTTGGGGGCAATCATATGAAGAACATTGGGATTTGGGGAAGGATTGTCTACCATTTGTGGATTTGCCTGAAATGGGGTTTTTAAATAGCTTTATATTGTTCACCATTTATATTGTTTTTGGGTTTTAACCCCTGAACCCTAATTATTTATTGTCATTGCCACTTAACAATTTGTGATTTTTGTCAAATTTTAAAGGGGCAGACTTCTGAGAAAGCACATGCACAGGGAAAGAGTTTGGGTTGAAAAAAAAAATCTAGGGGGCGTTTTTAATGAACAAGGCAAGACCCATATTTTTCAGCCCGGGGATTGGGTTTAGGTGCATTTCACAAGGGGAGGTTTCTATTGCAAGGAGATCTAAGTTTAACCCTTTGGGGAACGGTCCTTTCCGATGCTTAGAAAATCAAAGATAATGCCTAAAAGAAAAATTTACCAGGGGGAATCCAGTAAGTTCACATTTTATGTTACTGATTTGAGTCCCTTTGATGCAGCAATGATTTTAGGACAAATCCTTTTTAAGAGGGGGGGAAGAGAGGCCAAGCCAGAAGAAAAATGTGGACCTCTTGAAGTGCCGCCTGGACCGATCACAAAAAACAAGCGAAACGATTCAAAAGCACTTAACGGGGTTTAAAAAGATTATCCATGAGGGCCGGGAAAAGGGTTTGGGGCAAACATGAAGTTGGGACGGGTTGGAACAACCATGAATTTACATCTTTTAAACATTAAACACTTTTGAGAGGCACCTCTCTTGGTTCTTCAAGAACTAAAATCGAACTTATCGGTTTAAATTTTTCCGTGCTTTCATCCCGACTTATAAATCGGTCTTTAAATCCCGATTTTTGGCGTCCCCATTTTATCCCCAAGGTTCTTGTTTTGGGCTTATAGACAACGGGTCGCGATTTCCACTTTAGTTTTTGGGCGCTTAGGTAACGAATTTCCGAAGGGTATTGGTTTTTGGGGTTTTCGTCACGGGTTGGCGGGTTCGTATCAATTCCCTCTTGGAACATCCTCTTCATCTCACCCCTCAACGCCTCAATGCCCTAACCTAGCATCAAACCTTCCCCTCTCCCCTTTTCAGGAGAATTTTGTCTCGACATTGCCCCTTTGCAAAAAAGATTAGTACTAACACAAAATAAATAAAAAATTTAAAAACCCTCACGATACCCCCCCTTCCCGTTTTTTCGCTCAAATGAGATATCACATAGTCACTCGTGTTTTCCCTCACAAACAATGATGATATCAACTCGCCCGACTTCCTTTTTCTCAATTTTTTTGGAACTAACCCGAACTAAAACCCAATCCCCCTCCGTATAATTAAAACAACTCTGGGGTTCGAAAATTTCCCTTTTTTTTTTTTCTATCCAATTTTTTTTTTTTTTTGGAAACAATCGCCTAGAAAAATTACACTATCAAAAGCCCAATCATACTACAAAATTGAAAAAACGAAAATTTGATATAAAAATTGGAGTTAGGGTTTTGATTTTACCTTCCTCAAACCAAAACTGATGTTTTGGGGACAAACCTAAGCTTTTGATACTAAACGGGATACAAAACCACGCCAACCCGTGACAAAACCCCAAAAACCCAAAAATATTTTTCAAAATTTCATTGCCAATACCAATCCCCCGCGACCCGTTATCTATAACCCAGACAAGAACCTTGGTAAAAAAATGAAGCCCGCCACAATCGGGATGAAAGACCAAATTAAAAAAGTCGAAATGAACGCCACGGAAATTAACCCGATAAGTTCGTTTTAGTTCTTAAGACCCAAGAGAGGTGCCTCTCAAAATTTTTTAAAAATGTTCAAAGATTAAATTCTATGTTTTTCTAACCCTAGTAGCTTTATACTGGGTTTTCAATTCGTGAAAAACAAGCCCAAAAACCCCCCCGTAGCTTAGATAATTGCGTAAAAACACGAAAACATAACAAGCGGGCCGGTAGGGGATGCAGGCCGTGTATTTTGGCCGTGTACTTTTCTGTACACATTCCGATCACATACACGACCGTGTACTTCTGGTCGTGAAACTTTCTATAGATTTGCTTATCTCCATACACGCCGTCCCTTTTTTTAGCCTGTGTCTAGTCGTAAAAGATTCTGTCCCAATCTTAAAAATTTTCCAAACACGGCCGGCCTTGAAAGTAAAACCCCTCTTCAACCCGTATCCGTGTGACTTATAAAAAGCAAGGGTCTTCCCATGGTTGTTCCAACCCCTTCCAACTTCATGATTTTCTAAAAACCTTTCCGGCTTCATGGACACCCTTTTTATCAACCCGTTAAGTGTTTCCCTTGAGTCGTTTCCCCTCGACTTCTTGTGATGGTCCAGGCGGATTTCAAGAGGATCCACATTCCTTTTTCCCGGGGTTGACTTAAATCATGGATCTCATCAAGCATAAACCCCTTTAAAACCCTTTATAATCCAATTTTAAAAATCCAATAACCCTTAAAACACCAAAAGATGATGTGTTTAAAAAGGGAAATTAAGCATACAACGCAAGATTAATTGGGAAAACCAATGAACAACAAAACTAAAATGGGATGAACTTTCTTATACCAAAGCCTTTCCCCGTAAATATACAATTTCCCCTAGGGAATTGGGTAATTGGGAATCAACAAGATAATATAGGAACCAAATTTTCCCCTAAATTGTAAATAATATAAAGATGGAATTGACCTTACAATTGATGGAAATCAAGAACTAAAAGAACACAATCCTAATCAAAACTAGATATTAACACTAGCATGAAAAAGGAAAACAACTAAGGAAATATATGACTCATAAATCCTTTTTGTTGCTTTCTCGCCCAAAAATTCCTTTAAAAATTGATAAGTCTTATGAAAAATTTTGGGATGAACCCTAACTCTTATGAAAAAGGGGAGCAAAATGTTACTCCTCCACTTACCTCCACAAACCCTACTTAAGCAAGTATTTATATTTACTCCACTTAGGGTTAAAAATTTACTAAACAATTACAACTATGCTACAAAAAAGGGGGCCAGTCCTAAATTCACAAAAGAAACCAAATTTAAAAAGTCCCAAAAGCTTACCAAATAAATGGTTTAAGGGGAAAAAAAAAAAATACAAAAAAAAATATTTTTCAAAAAAGCCCCGGGTCTTTAATGGAAACCGTTAGTTTCCCAAATCATCCCTTTGGTTTAGGGCAGTCTATGAAAAACCCACAAGTTGAGTCTTAGTGAGTTTTTTCCCTCAACCCCCGTAAAGCCCAACAAGTATGCTTCCCAGAATACATTAAAAAATTTAAATAATAGAAAAGAAGTTAGTAACAAATAATTTTCCCGGGTCGGTTTGTTCAAAGAGGATCCCCATCACTAAGATTTTAAATCCTTTGGGTTTTACCCTAATGATTTGGTCTTGTGGATTTTGAATTTTCCCATCATCTCCTCGAGCCCCAAAAAGATTTTTCCTCAAATTAACAGATCAAAAGCAAAAGAAACTCTGTATTCTCCCAGCAAGTTATCTGAAGAAGTATCACTACAAAATCCCAATATTTGAAATAAACCCTAGGGGGTAATTGTTTTCTCTCATCTAATTCTAGGATATACCCCCATTTGGGAACACCCCTTTTAAAGGGCTGTTATCTACTAAACCTCTCCTGTCTCGACCTGTTCCACTGATAAATTTTTGCTTTTTTTCCTGATTCACCTTTTTGTCTTTGACACTCTTAGCCCCCTAATGGTTTACTCAACCAATGCTCATGAACCTCGAATAGTTTGGGCCTCATTTGGTTTTAAATCATCTGACTATGGCCCCAAGAACCCTTGAAGGTTTTGGGACATTTGGGATCTAACAAGTTTTTTTTCCCCTATAGGTTAGCTCGGGGTAACTAAAAACCTCAAGAACATCAAAAGGGTTTGCATATTTTTCTTCTACATATTTTTGGGCCTTTGGGGGGGGGTTGGGGGATTTTGGTTATGATCCTTAAGAATCCCCTAATGGTCTACAGATCTGTTTATTGAAACCTTTTTTGACCTCTGAAGGTGACATCAGATTTAAAAAAGATGAGTTTTCCCTCTTTTTGGGAAAACATATGTATTCTTGAAGCCATAAAAGTAAGACCTTTCCCATATAAACCAGGGCTTACCAAGCAATATATGGGATGCATACCATAGAAAGAATATTACATTCAATTTTCATCACAGTAATTTCCCCCCACTAAAGGTACCCACCCTTTGGGTCACATAAAGACTCTCTTACATTTTTTCAAAGTAAGTGTAGGGTTTAGGGTCAGGGGGGGGTTTCAATTTCA